>SNQJ01S0027214.1:10658-47006 GCA_010110895.2 Picea sitchensis
ATATATACCAATGAGACATTTTCATTTTGAATCATCTTGTACTTGAACATTTAAGTGGGGTAAAAGGAGGTTGCCCCCTCGAAGAGGTTTATTATCTGAAATTATCTCTTATTCAAGGCGTTGAGTACTTTTTCTGAGGTTTTTCTATGCTATATTGATGTTTGGTTCCTAACAATGGCCTTGTACTTTCAACATGATGAGAGAGGTATGCATAATTCTATGCATGAACATATGTCTCTTTCAACTTCAACAATCTTCCATCTTCCACCCCGGTCACAAAAACCATGTTGTCAGAAGCCTTCCTTATTTTAAATTTCTTGTTGAAGATATGAATAGAGTGGCCTTGATGTCATATGTGCACAAGATACAACAAGTTCCTTTGCAACTCAGGAATATAGAGAACATCATGCAGAAGAAAATTTGGGAGCCTAGGCAATTTAAGCATGATGGTGCCAATTCTCAAAGGTTTGAGACTTGATTTATCTACAAAATAAATTGTTTCATCTACATTGTCATTAAACTCCTTGAATAAGTCTCTTGAGAACGTCATGTGGTAGGTTACACTTGTTTCAAGAATCCATATATCTCTCCAAGAAGAAAATGTAGTGTTAAAAAAATATTCAATTACTTCTATATTGCAATGGGATATAATACATTGAGCATATTCAAGTGCTTTACCTTTCACCGGATCTGATGTTTTACCTTTGTCTTATTTCTAATTCTGTTTGAATTTGATCTTCTCCCATTAGATTTTGCAGTTCGTTGCTTCATGTAACCCATTCCTTCCACAACGGTTACGGTGAAGATCAAATCTCTCGCCTTGGTTGTCTCTTCCCCCCTAACTCTGAAATTATTTATTTCATGTCCCCTTTTGTTTCCTTCTCCTCTAGAAGAATCATGTGGTTGATTCTTCCATTTCTGAGTAAGGAACACAGTCTCACCAATGGAATGAGCTAACTTCTTTCCAAAGTATTTCTCGCGTTCTGCAACTTTCTCCACCAAAGTGTTAAATGTGATGGATTTGATTTGACCACTAGCCTGCAAAGATTCAAGGTAATGATAATATGTAGGGTAGGGGGCCTTAATGAATGTTGTGAGAGGGAGTTACATATTCACTCCATTGGAATAAATGTCATTCATTATGGCTTTTATCTCAGAAGTTAAATCCATATGATCATCATTCGTCAACTCTAGGTTGAAGAGCTTCACCAACAATTGTATGATTTCTAGTTCCAAGTGGGTGTCATAGAAGTCCTTTGATTTGTTCAAATTTCTATGGGAGTCATTAGTGGAAATAATATGATGGATCACCTCTTCACTTATTGTCACAGCAATCACAACATATTCTTTTTGGACTTTGTCCTTCCATATGGCCTGCTCCTTGTTTGGTGTAGGAATGGTCAGCCTACTACTCTTCAGTTGTGCTTCTGTTTCGATTTTTTCTTCATTGACAGTTGTTTATTCACAAATTTCATTCCACAAGTCATTGAATATCAAAGTGTGTTTGATCCTTTTGTACCATTCTCAGTAATTTAGTTTACTGGTCAACACCACGCCAACGATGGAGATGAGAGAATGCATCTCCCAATCTTTGATATTCCAAAGGTAATTCTACCACCTCAAAAAGAAACTATTGAACCTCAATGGATACATAGGAAAAATAATTAGTATTTGTGGTAAAAGGGTATTAGTCACTAGTAATGAAGACAAGGTATCCTTTAGATTAGCTCTCAATATGGCCAATAATGGCTGCAAGCTTGTGGCAGCAGGGAATGGAAGCTAGCTCTTCCATAATGTTGTAAAAAAAACACATGTAGAGTGGCATATTTTGGATCTTATCAGTGTTGATCCCTTTAAAAACAAGATATGAGGAAAAGAATAGGCATTATGCTCATATTTATGGTGATTTGTTATGGCCATAGTGGACAACAATGCCAATGGATGGTCATTACTAGATATACACACTTGGGTTTCAACCCAATTACTTCAAAAATGTGGCGTCCATTCCCTTGATTGAGGAAATTGGTTGGGAATCTAATGGAGGGAGAATACTTCCTAAACTGGGAAGCAAACAAAACCCTTGATGTAATGGAAATGACAACTTGCAGAAAAAACTATTGACACCTTGACCAATTATTCGTAGGGTTTGGTATCAACCTTTGTCACGAGAATGGTAGAGTGAAACCAAAATGAGTATGCCTCATGTCTTCACTTACACGAATTGAATCAATGCCCTTTGCAAACAAGGTAAGAAAGAAGAGGGTGCAAATGAAGAAAGGCTTGTGGAATGGAGGGATAATACGACTTGAGGAAGAATAAATTTCAGATCTCAGATAGACAGGCCTGAGGGAATACATAGAGAGACAAATTTGCAGAGGGGCATTTATGCACTTGAGAGGAAAGGAAATGCCTAGAGAAGATAATCATGGAGTTAAATTGAGCTCTCTCTGGTACCACTGTCAGGCTAGGTATGGGTAGAAATTGTAACTCCACACTTAATGATCTTCATTAACATGTGTTACGAGGAAAATATCTCTATGGCATGGGCTAAACCAAAACAAACGAAATGACATGCAGAAACCGACTCTTATCCCAAGTATGTTATATAAATGAAATGTTAACAAGACAAGGTCAAGATCCTACCTCATACAAACATTCGATGAAGACCACCATTGAGCACAAAACTCAAAGCTTAATATCTGCAACTTGTCCTCAACAACCAAGATATGCAAGCATATGGTGATAATATATAATGTTAGCATATAGATTAGCATAATCCATTGACATACATGACAAACACGCCCATGGAATAATAATTCAAATATTTGCAAGATATGAATTGGACGAGAAAAGAGTATTTCTATTAAAATGATCAGCATAAGTATATAGGTGAAAAACTTCTATAATGACACATATCGAAACTAAGAAGATAAGTCCCTCTAGCTGGGCCTCCACCACTTCAATCCTCCACCAAAGGAAAGCTCAAATAAAGGAGATAATGAGATTCTCCATCACAAATAAGGAAGAGCTTGGGAGTTGAACAATGAGTTCATAATTTCAAGGATAAAGGAATGCAGGCTCAATGTGAAGTGAAATTTCTCCAGAATATCTTTCCTCTCAAAAATTGAATTCTCTCCCTTTCTACGCCTACGCCTGTGGCACCAGATGTGTGTCATGATAGCATACTATGGTGTTTGTGATACATCGAAAGAGTCGTACCCAAGCACGGGGCACACCTACCACATGTCGTTGCATCGCCTCCGACATATCCTCTACCTGAACCATGGGAATTCTTTGCATCAAACGAGACAGGTTTCCCTGCACGTTTTGTAGCATTTTATCAGCATCCCCTCCTGTTGGCTCATCCCCCCAGTTCCTCCTTCGATGTCATGGAATTCTGTTCGGACATTGCGGACTTACATCTGCATAACATACATGTTTAGTTAGTACTTGACATCATCCAAAAATATTTTTGTTTTCTTCTACAAAATACAAAAAAAATGACATATTCAGAAACTTTTACATACCTATGTCTCCATAGGAGGAACCTGGTGGTAACGAAATGTCTAGATATCCTCTGAAGTCATTCCCTGCATAATGGTAGTCCTTCAGATCCATCACTTGCCGACTCCACCAAAAGAAAAACTCGTCATTGTAGGATGTTGGTACCCTTCCACCCCTCTGTCGCCTCATCACCTCTGTCCACTGTGCCATGGATGGATCATGAGGTCCATGCAGAACAATATTAACTCTAGGACAAGCCTGGAACCCGCTCGAATAAAAAACTACATAAGATAGATGTGAACCCGAATTTCCTCTTTATACCCTATTTGCAGTCTGTCAATTGGCTCTTCATGTTGGCCAACAATGAGGTGCACCAGTCGTAAATCGTGGGTCGCAAGCACTCCACTAAATAGAACATAAGTGGCCTCGATTCCTGATGCAACGAGGATAACCCTGTGATCCATGTCAATACTAGGACACCAGTATTGAGACTTATATTGTTGATCGCTCTGATCGGGAGTTGGCTCCCTACCTTCTTGCTCCCTGTAATGTAATGAGTGTCTATGTAATCCTCTATGTTCATGCCACTCCCAGCTCCCTAGGCTTTGAGATTGACCACCTCACCCGACGCAACAATCATGTCAAAAGGTATATGTCCTCAACTTCAATACTCAATGGTTTCCCATCAAGGTTGAAGGTCTTTATATCTGGATCCAAGTGGTTCACTAACATCTAGAGAAGTCTCACTTGAGCCCTCATACCTTTGAGATCCAAAAAATTATACAACCCACATCTTTTTAATGCCATTTGGACCCCTGGATCTCTCTCCACTACAACATCCACCACTTCTTGCTCTCTTTATCTCCACTCTAGCACCATCCTAAAAGATTAAAACCATTTTTTGAGTCAGTAACATTTAAAAAAACCAAATCCACAGACTTGTACGTGAGCTACAGATTACACAGTCACGTATAAGGCTGCATATACGCTGGTTGTTTTTCAAACAGTCATGTATAGGGTTGTGTATATGCGACTCGATGATCTACAACCTATGTATACCTTAGTTTATAAGTTGTGCTTTGAAATGCTCAAAAAAGGAGACATAATTGCAATTATTAATCCAAACGAATTGCAAGATGAATTCCCTGGTCCAGATGGTTTTTGATTTCATCACTCGTGGCTCTCACAATCCACAGTTGAAATTTGGGGGCAATTTGGTCCAAAATGCACTATTTGGGTAAAAAATACAAATGGTATAGTAAAATTGGTTATTTTCACTATTTATACAAACGTTTTACCCACTTTTCATAGTTCTTGCTAATATTTTTGCCTAGTTGACTAATACAACAGTGGATGGAGTTGGTTTTGGTAGTTTTATCTAGGGATTCTTGCGGTTTATAGCACCATGTCACTCATTCGTAACTTTGGACAGGTATTTTCGTCAACCAACATATATGATATTCCATCAATTCATTATGCACATTTGAATCATCCTATGACTGCAGTTCATATGCCTTAGGTATGAACCCATTTAGTAGTGATACATAACCTTCTTTCTGCAACTAGAAGTGTTGTTATTGAATGGTAGAGACTTACCAAACATGGGTTCCCTAGTGAGAACCTCTGTGCCATTTGGTGCCCATGCAAATATTTTTGTCCGTAGGACCAGGAGTCCCTTATAAATAATATATGAATTTGTGTTTGAACCTCATTTCTTACTCATAAGCATGTTGACCTATACCTAGCGGGACTCCCAACAAGTCTGGTTTAATATCTTTTCCAAATCTCTCAAAAAGAGAAAATATTGCCAAGTGAACTTATCTCTTTCACACTCATAAATTGGATTTGAAAGGACGTCTATTTGGTGTAATTTTACCCCTTTTTCAAACCAAGTAGACTAAATTTACGAAAAAGGACATTTTTTGGCGTTAAGTTTTAATTGCATCTTATTCTCTTTCTTTTAGTATTGATCCTATTGTCAGTTCTCGCTTTCACTTTATAAGCCTATCACCTCAACAGTTTGCATCATCAACCAAACAGAGACTTGTTTATATCATTTGCAGCTTGACACCCTATACCCCAAGAGGAAACATTCCCCCGAGTGTCCATTTCCTGAATGCACTTCCTTGCATTGAGCATAGGTGTGTTCCACTGTTGTAACTATTTGCTTACTAGAGACACTCATTTACTCCTCTGTATCATAGCATTCATTTGACTATGAAAAAACAAAAAAAATACATGTGGGAAAATAATATTATCTTATATTGGCAGCGGTCGTGTCACCTTTGAACAGAGAACAAACTTTTGATCCCATTTGTCATCAAAATTTTGGGTTTAGCATGACATTAGGAAGCTAAGCTCGTTTCTTAGAGTTTACTCCCCCGACAGGTTACTCTTCCAGTCCCTATGGAGAGTTTGATTGGTGCCTCCTGCATCACAAAGTTTCATCATTGATTCTATGTTGTCAGAGTCTTCCACTTTTTCAGAGGATGTCTATCAGCCTATGTCAGGCATTTCTCAGAACTCTTGACTTTGCATGTCGGTCATACCCTCAGTGTGTCTCAAAGTTACATGAAGTTGTAGTCCTATCGTTCACTCTGGTGGTCCTACTTTCATCATTGGTAGGTAACCTTGAACCCAACAGTCAACATTTCATCATTGGTCGCTGACTGGGGGATTTCCCTTGTGTTCGATGGTAAGAAATCTATTCACACATTGGGATCTGTGTAGTGTCTTGGATTCCATTATCCTTATTGTTGGTTTCCTCACCTTTGTCAATAGTTTTCCTTATTGGCTTCTATTCAAAGGGTCTTTTTCATGTACCGCTTGCATCTGGCGCATGCGAAAGACGCACAGGGTCATTCATTCGTGAACATGTTCTTCGTCCAAATTCATCCAAATCATCAAGCTCCTTCTTTGTAACTCATGTTTAATGATGAGAGATTCCCTAATTCTCTCCTTTCAGTAGGTCTCCCTCCATCGACTTCAGTCCATCTATTATGGAAACGAGACCTAGAGTCCTATGAGTACCTAGAGGCTTGCAGTCATTAGTGGAAGGTTCTCTCGCCATCGACAGTTGGGAATACATCAATGCCTCCTGATTTATGGATTCTTCAATTGTTTGACCTCAACACCTTTACTCACACTTGTAATAATTTACTCAGTTCTTTGATACCTACTTTCATTATTAGTAGGTTGACTCGCATTTGTTAACGATATACCTTAATGACCGGTAATCAAATGAAATCTCATTGTGTTCGACCTCAACTCCTTTATTCACATGATGTGGACTTGCACCTTTGGTGGATCATGTAGAATACTTGAATACATCAGTTCATAGTGGAAACTTTCCTGATTTGTTGTTATCTTTCATTGGACCAGTACCTATGTGACTTCAATGATCATGGGAGATCATATTGTACTCCATTGTATATAGATATCTTCTTATTGGTTTTGAGAATGGTTTTATTGGCCCTTGTTCGTGACTATGATATCTTATGGCATGTAGCCACCTTTGTATTTCCTAATCATGGCCATGAACAACTGTTTGGTATATTTTCACATGGATTTGCAGTGTAATTCAAATTGGCAACCATGTGCACAAAGTCAATATAAATTGTAATATTCTCATGAGAAACTAGTTCGTCCAAGTAGGTCTCCATTACTCCACTTCTCAGTATTATAATTCATTTCGGCCATCACAAATACTCCTACGACCTCACACATTAGGGGGCATTTGTTATAACAAGATTTTCCTCACCCTATGCAAATTTGCTCAGAAGGCCTTTTCCATTTCCCTATGCAGCCTTGAAGTCCCTTTTTGCAGTTCCCAGAGGTAAAAATAATACGTTTCCACATATACACACCCTAACTATTATACAACATGCATATACGCAATTTGCACCATTACAACCCACATACATCGGGTTTTTTGCTCAAAATTAAAAAATGGTGTCAGGTTTCCATGTCACGTCACGAGATCCTTGACCTTCCATATACTGGAAATGTTCTTACTCGACCCTTCAGCTCCAATTGAAGGCTATAAATGGGCCATATCCAAGATGTGGAAAAGAGGAGAATAATTCAAATTTGAGAGAAAAAGTTACTCTGGAGAAATTACCCACTTCATATTGAGTCTGCATCCCTTTATCCTTTTCAGTATGAACACATTTTTTAGCCCCCAATCTCTTCCCTAGTTGATGGAGAACCTGATTGTCTCTCTTATATGATCTTGCCTTTGGTGGAGGATTGAAGTGGTGGAAGCCCAGCTGGAAGGGACTTAGTTTCTCGGTTCCGAACCTACCAACATGAAATTTTGTCATTCATATACTTCTTTTGATTACATTTTAATATAAATAATGTTTTCTCGTCCAATTAATGTCTTGAAAATATTTGAATTTTCATTCCATGGACATAGTTGTTATGAATATCGATGGATTATGTTGTTAAATGTGATAGCTTTATATATTATCACCATATGCTTGTGTATCTTGGTTGTTGAGGACAAGTTGCAGGTATATTGCTTTGAGTTGAGTGCTCAATGATGGACTTCGTCAAACGTCTGGATGAGGTAGGCTCTTTATCTTGTCTTGTTAGCATATTTGTTTATATAGCATACTTGATATTAGAGTTGATTTATGCAGTCATTTCCGTCTGTTGTGGTTTACCCCATGCCATAAAGAGATTTTCCTTGTAACAAGAAGATGTTATACTGTCAAATGGAGATTGTTGAATGATTATGTCATTGATGTCAGCTCAATGAAGACATGACAATCCATGAAGACTTGAATTCAAGTGATGAAGCAACTTTGACATGTGTTGGATACTTCTCTCCTATACTGTCTGAGTTTATTGACCCAGGGTTCATGTCTGTTCGAGTTTCCAACAAAGCCTCTAAAACTATCGTCCCTCCTAGTTAACCATAAGGCAACACAACACACAGAATGCCTTGCGCAGTCTCACCCGAGATAGCTTTAATGGGTGGTTGTAATACTTAGGTGTTTACAACCTAGGATTGAGTGTGAGATAATCCAGCTAAATATTGAACCATTATTATGTCTAGTCAATGAAACATACTACTATTCACGACTTATGGAGTAAATCCATAGGCTTATTCCCTTAATATCACAAAATCACTTAAACAAGCAATATAATAACTCATTCATTCAACACAATAATAACTACTTCAGAC
Organism: Picea sitchensis; assembly: GCA_010110895.2. Taxonomy (NCBI): domain Eukaryota; kingdom Viridiplantae; phylum Streptophyta; class Pinopsida; order Pinales; family Pinaceae; genus Picea; species Picea sitchensis. The sequence continues at coordinate 19,354 of SNQJ01S0027214.1, forward strand.
AATAAGGCATGCAAACATTCATCACAAAACACAGATGTTACCTTGGTTCACCCCCTCCTAGGGCTACATCCACAAATATTTATCTCTCATCTCTTTTATTATATTATGTTCGCATCTGCAGTGCCATGTGCTTACAACGTTTCTTAGGGTGAGATCTTAGATGAGGCAGAATAGATTGCACTAGGCTCCACAACCTGCGATCTAACCCTCAATATCTACCCTCCCTCATCCTCTCTAGCTCAATAGCTTATACAAAATAGGTCTTACATCAAAACATTAGATATCGCATCAACTCATGCGTAACTACAATAACATAATGATACTCTGAAACGAACCAAACAACACAAAATCCAACCCCCTGTGATACCTACGTATCGCTATTTATATGCTTTTGGATCCTTAGCCATTTACAATGAATTATCAAAACCCTAACCCTACCATTTTTAGGTCTTCCTCCCATGTGTGTGTGTTGTTCTTCCTTCCAGTTGTTTCTTTTCCTTGCATGCACATGTGTTGTTCTCTCTTCTAGCTGTCGCTTTGCCTATGCATGCCTTCTTTCCCAAAAGCGCCATGATTTTCTACTTTAGCCTTTGGCCTGCCTCCAACAGGCCCCCAACATTGACATGTGGCTCGTCCCAATCCACCAATCCTTTGTGCACTTCTTCAACCTCCTTGGTGATCGCCTGGAACTTTTCCCTGAGCTCTGCTACCCATGTCTGCGCCTACGTAGTCTTCTCCTTGAGTGTGTCCACTATCTGGACTCAAATTTTATCATTGATTAGTTCCATGCACTCTACCTGGGTCTGTTCTATATCTGCCTTGGCTTCCTCTGATTGTGCCAAGACTTCTACTACCCGTTCTTGCAACGGTTCCATTTGAGCCTTCCTCTCTTGTTTCTGTGTTTGCGCAGTAGTGAGGTTTGCCTGTAATTTCTTCATATCTTGCGTTCCCTTGACTTGTTTTGTAGTTGGCATTGTCTTCTTCCTCTGTTTGAGTTCTTGTATCACTGCATTGATCCGTTCTTCTTCCTTATCCCACTTTTTGACCTACTGATACTCCTCTAACTTCATCCAAAGTTGTGTTTCTTTATCAAAGAAGTCAGTGGTTGTGTTGACCTGCTGCTCTATTTCCTACAACTGCGTTGTTGCTTCCTTCTTCCTTTTATCCTTGACTATTGGTGGATTAGTTGGTATGAGCTAATCTCGGAGATTCTTTATCTCCTTCTGATATTGATTTATTTTTTGCGCAATCCAATCAATCTTTTCTGCTGTTTTGATTTCATCTCCCTGCACAGCATGTGGAATTTTCTCGTAAGTTCTTTCCACTTTCTACTCCAATCCTTTTATGCACTCCCTTTCCTCCTGGGTCTCATATTTATCCTTCTCATAGACTATTTCCAGCGCATCTCGTTTCTTTGTTTCCTATTTCAATTCAGTTAAGTGTTTGTGTGTACGAGACTGTACCTCATGGTTTGCGCTCACCTGCAACCTGTGTAGTGCCCCTGATGGTATCCTTGTCAACACAAGTTGGATTTGTCTTAAGTTCTTCAAGGGTCTCTTCCCCACAATTTCGTCCATGTGCAACCTACTAGGGTTGATATGGAATGTTACGTGTGGCTTCAGTATTTCCTGGACTATCTCTCATTCCTCTTTTTTCACTCTTCCTTATGTATGTGGTGCTAATGGTTCGAGTCCCCTACTGCTTGTTGGCTTCCCTTCCCCGATTTTCTTGAGGAGTTGCCACATGTCTACCAATTTCTGTTCAATCCTATCCCTGTGGTGTGCTAACATGGTCGAAGTCCTCAGATAGAGAATCCTTAACCATTCGGGCTATCATTTCCCCATCATCATCCGTGATCGTATACTCTGGCGATGTTCTTTATGCCTTTGATTTCTTGCATGCTTTTACTATCTGTGTAGCTAGCCTCTTGTTTTCCCCTGTTTTTTGTGGTTTCGACCTTGCTTCGGTCTCTTGCACAGGCTCAGCCTGTTGCTGCTGCTCCATGGTCAGTTGTGTCTTAACCTTATTTTCGTGCTTGGTCCCTTTCTTCGTTGGCCCTTCTTCTGTATTTGTTGCTTTTCCCTATCCCATTCTTTGTCTCTTGGGCACTTGAATTTCCTTTGGCTAGGTCTCTCCTTGCCTTGCCTCTTCTTCTGTTGTTTTTTTCGGAATTTCCTAAGTAAGGGAAGGAGTCTTCCACTCATCGTCCCATTCACCGATGACCATGTCGATGTCACCCTCTCTGATATAGTAGCGCATTTACAACCACTGTTTATCCAGGTCCTTCCTTGCATGTATCCACATTGTATGTCTTATGGCCTGGAAGTTGGCGATATCCCCATATTGCGTGACAACTTCTGGTGTTATTCTCCAGAGCTTGGAGATGGCTTCTTGTAGGTCGTGTAGGTATTCTTCAAAGATATCCATGTTTTCCTTTTTTATCCTGGCCTCTAGCCTGGCTCTAAGCAACAAATATCTTGCCCCTTGATTTGGTTTGGGTTTAGTGCCAAAAACTACATGCCTTGGCTCTCTCCATCCCATGAAGGCTATTAGTGTGATCAACCATGAATAGTGGAAATCTATTCCTAGATCCTGTGCATCCTTGCAATCAGCCAAGATTAGGTTCAATAGATACGGTGCCCAACTCATTGAGGTGCCTTCTGTGCAATGAGCTACAACTGCAACGACTTCAACTGGGACTTCTTCTCTGCAACATTTTCTTAACATCTTGTAGGCTAAGATCTTCATGCCCAGTTGTGTTGCAGCATCATTGATCCTTTTGATAATGATCCCTCTTGTTCCCCTGTCATTTCCATACTTTTTATTCATGTCTTCTGCTAGCGCTTTCTCCTTGGATTTGTCATCCAGAAACTACGTGAGATCCATGCCCCGAGTTGGCAATCCTGTTATGTTCGCGATAATCTCTATGTCTATCAACACGAGCTTGTCCAACCAAATTTCCCTGCCATGTGTGACTGCTAGCAGCTGCTTGACACATGTTTTTGTGTGTTGACCCCTGCCAAAATGTGGTAGGTCCCCTAGACCTAAAATTCATGTCTTCTCCAACCTGGTTTCCTATTGGAGTGGTTGATCAATCGGTTCCCAAACCGACTCGTGCCTACCGTCTCCATGTATACTCTTTTTGAAAGTTTCGGGAACTTGTCTGTATCCGCTATGTCATGGTCTGAGTATTTGAGATTCTTGATGTGGAATAGTAGCTCCGGTCCTACCTATACCCCATCTGGTATGTGTGGTAGAATGATTTTTGCTACCGGTTTCTTGCGAGGTGATCTAGGTATCTTTATCTTGTCTTTCTTCGTTGGTGGTGGTTGGTTCGAAGTTCCAGTGACTTATGTTTGTTCCTCAGTCTGCCATTACGACTAACCCATGATATCCTCGATCACTCCCACTAGTGGGTGGTCTAATAAGGTCATGTTGATGGGTCTTAAATCCCTTGATTCAACAGTAGGAAACAAACCCGCCACCGAGGTCCAATTAGACTATGCAATGTTTAAAGATGGAATGGTTCTCCATATTTTGTTTTCTTGTAAAGGCTCTTCCTTCAGTTAGGACTATTCTCTTCTGTATTTTCTCTTGGGTGGGACTAATATGAGAGATGCAAGACAATATAAACCAACTTGACAACAAACAGAATTAACTTTTAACTACTAGGGAAGAGGTTGAGCTTGGGATAACCCGCTACTCAAACATGCAGACAATGATTCTATACCACAAGACTAGTACTAATACATCAACCATGTGAGCATCCAATCACTGTCTCAGAAAATAATTATAAAAAAGAAAGCACATATGTAATAAGATAATGGCAAGAAAAATAATTCATCTACCATAACCATTCATCACATAATAACACAACGATTCATTTTCATCATTAAAGCAAAGAACATAAAAACATTGCACCAGATAACTTCACAACATAATTAATTTCTCTTACGCATTATTGCATCATTCTTGAAATAGGCTAGGAAGTAGCTTTTCTCCAAGTCCAATCACATGCATTTGATGAAAATAGTTTTTTTGGTCCAGAAGAACTTCTCAATTCATAGCAGCTTCAAAATAATTCTTAACAACCAAAAAGAAAGAGTTCTTACAACAACCATCAACCTTTCACTAATTGGTCGATGTCTTTATTTATAATATAAAGTTTAACTAAAATTAACGGCTAAGTGCAGTTTAAGCAAAACAAAAAATTGCCACGTGGCGTCATCTTCTAACAGTTTCTTTAACAGTCAACCCGAGATATCTCTTGAAAAGGGTGAGGTCTCTCGTATTCAGACCAACTGATAAACATTTATTTACAATTTTAGGCCCATGGAAATCTATGTTGTTCCATCGGGACCACATATATCCCCCTGATGTCTACTGCATGTGCCCGGTACTTTACTAGACTGGAGTCCAACTGTTGTAGCATGGTTCGGGCTTTGATTGGAAGTTCTGCAAATTGTTGCACTTGCCCTGGTCTTGCATCGATCCTCTTTGTGAGTTCTTCAGTCCATAGCGAATCTTGTTTGGCATGCGACTCCACTATGTCACTGAGGTCGATTAATTTGTCGGGGGTACCGAACTCGGGGACTCCGATATCTTTCATTACTTTATTAATTTTTTCCCAGTGCTTCTTGCATCTGATCCACTTCTCTTGGATTTCTCGGTGTGGGTTTCTTCGGAGGCATTGTTCCTGCAATTTAAACGGTCTTTTAAACATGCATACAGAGTAGAGTTGGGTGGAAACATATGAAATGAAGCCGAAAAAACACCATAAGTCGATACATACCTGTAATGCTTGCTACGATTGTTGTTTAATACTTACTGACCCTTGGAATCCTTCTCTGGATTGTTAGCCTTGCTCTTCTGTGTGTTCTGAACTCATTTCCGCCCAGAATAGGATCATACACAATGACTTAAAAGAATATAACAGGAGAGATCCTATCAGTCGTATCAATCAGTTAATATGAGTAATGAATGTAATTCAAAACAAACTGCTTCCGGATCTTTGCAAATAAATTCTAATTGGTTGACAGCGGAGGCATGGAGGGATATGTATTGTATCAGTAGGCTTAAACAGTCCCTTTTGATTTTTGCATGGAAAATAAACTAATGCACGATCCATGAATTAACTAACATTTTAAATGTGTCGTACCTAACCTATCTATGGGCTAAAAGATCTCATCACGTCGTGTCTCTCTGGTGTACAGATCGGGGATCGGCTACTATCCTTGTGCATATTGCCATTGATATACTCTCGGTAAACACTTTTGACGCCAATGGTATTAGGGATCAGTGATCGCGGAAAGTTTAAGTGCGTAGCTTCTTGGCAGGTTATCATATTCGTAATTTCCCGAAGCCAAAAATGTTCCAGGGGTCATCTACCGGTGATATTATTCCTTTACTCGTGCGATGCTTACTCTTTCTTTTTTCTGCCGAAGTCGAACGGATCGGTCTTTAGTGATATATTTAGTGGAGTTTATTCACAGGGATGAGAAAAAATCCTTCTGTTGACGCCAATGAAGATTGATGCTTGGCTATTTTGAACTTCTCAATCAATTTTCGTCACTTTTAATCTTTCTCGATGCTGAATTTCCTAAGCGTGTTGGGGAAAAATTTAGACTGTCGATTTCTTAAGTAGTTGTTAAGTCCCTTTTAAATTTAAGATGATTCTTTATATGCTCAATAAGACTTTAAACAATTCAAACATGAAAACATAAAATATAAGCACAGGAAGCAGTTTCATACTGAAGTGGAAACAAACAATGCAAAGGATCAAGTGGTACCCAAAAAGTAGAAATGGACATAGAGTTTTTAAGGTATGTTGAGTGCGCAACAAATGGCGATTCACTGGGTGAAAGTAGAATCTGTGTTCCTCCTCCAAGACCTGATTGATGTGGAAGTTGAGGGAGAATATTAGTTGGTCTTAAATCAGAACCTCTTAACCTTCGCATTTGAAGCTCTTTGATTGATTCTTTCGGGACTGCCTCTGGGGTTTTAACCCTTTTTCCTCCTTCATTTCATTTGACCCCAACTCATGCTCCCTTTTTACAAAATTTTAAAAAAGTATTCACCGACACAAAGCCTTTGATTACCTCTACTCACATGCTCCGGTGTCTCTTCTCTACCAACAAGCATGCATAGCCCCGACAGAGTCACCTCGACATCACATACCTTGCCCCATTTCCAGTGAGTGTCCATAGCCCTAGTGGACATATCTGCATACCCTCTCCTACTGTTCACTCTTCTGATAATATCAATTTTATTTTAGCATGATGCCCTGAATGAGTGAGGGAGGAGGATGTTTGTTTATTTGCTAAGTGATATGGTTAAGGTGGATCCTTCACTAGATTTGTCTTCTGGCTTCATGTAGTCCTTTTCAACTTTCCTTTGTTCCCTTAAGGTCTTACCGAACCACAAAGTAGACACTTCTAGCATTTCTTTGAAGTTGTTCATTTGCTCAGGTTAGACAAAGGATTCCTCAAAGTAACTGCAAGTTCTCTAGTGCTTCTCATGTTTGCAAGTGAGGGATGAGTTAGAAACATAGTTCACTATGTCGCATGATTTTAAGGCCAACCATTGTCTTGCCGGACACACCTTCAAAATTAAAGAAAATAAACAACAAAAGAAGTATTTCACAACCATGAAGATACTCAACATAAAACACACATTATTTTTTTTATTTTTTTTGGAAGTATTGTTTTTAGAGCTTGGCCATTTACTGGGAGGGCATCAGGTTCCCCCCTCAGATTCTGCAACCGATAAGTGCCCGCCCCAATATTCTCAGCCACCTGAAAAGGTCCAAGCCATAGATTATGAAACTTAGAATGCTTCCCTTTTGGTTCATTTGCCCTGTCCCAGTTCGGGACTAAGTCTCCTACTTCAAAGTTATTTTCGTTAGCCTTATGCTTATCGAACCACCTTTTCACTATCTGTTGGTGAGCTAGGAACTTTGACTTAGCCTTTTCTCTCTCTTCTTCCAGCATGATCAGAGTGTTGATTCTTTGTTGTATGGCCGACGAAGGTTCCTCGCTGGAATCTTGGGCTAGTTGAAGAGATGGGAGATAGAGCCCATTTGGGAGGATGGATTCTTTCCCATAGACCAAAAAGTAAGAGGAATTCCCTATAGATTCTTTGGGTGTGACTCTATTGGCCCATAGAGAATTATGGAGTAGATTATGCCAATTTCTTTGGTTATCTTCAAACGTCTTATTTAATATTCTCACTAGGTTCTTATTAGTTGATTTTGCCACACCGTTTCCCTGAGGGTAATAATTTGCAGAGTACTTAATTATGATTCCTTTTTCCATAGAAAACTTCGTCAATAGGGTGGAAGAAAAATAAGATGCATTATCAAAGATCAGAACAGAAGGGACACCAAAACTTGTGATCAGTTGTTTTCTATCAATTGTATCACTACCTTCTCGTTTACATGAGTCAGAGGAATGGCCTCTGCCCATTTCGTGAAATAGTCGGTGGCAGTAAGAATGTACTTGTGCAGTTTTGAATAGCTAGGTGTAATTTCTCCTATGATATCCAACCCCCATTGCTCAAAATGCCTAGAGATAGTCACAGGTTGGAGTGGGACTGCTACTCTCTTATCCTTCCCAACACTTATTTGACAAGTCTTACAATTTCTAGTGTAAGTATGAGCGTATTTGAACAAGGTGGGCCAAAAATAGCCGGCTCTTAGAATCTTATGAGCGGTGGTGTTTCCTGCGAAATGTCCCCCGGCAGGGCCATAATGGAGCTCCTTCAACACTTTGTCTGTCTTCTCATTCGAGACATATTAATAGTACTCTGTCATACTTGATCCGAAAGAGTACCAAAATTATAAGGCAATATTGTGTAGATTTTAACCTGAGGGCTCTCCTTTCCCTCGGATTGAGGTTTTTGGGACAAGTCCTGTGATGTAGAAGATAAGTTAAATCCTTATAACAAGACTCTTGTCCTGGGTATATGTATGATACTTTGACACACCATAGTTTCATTTCGTTCTCCCATCTGAAATATTCATTTACTTGGTCCTGGGCTTCGGTTGCAAGCCTGCATAACCGTTGTCCTCTTACTAATTTGGAAGGTTTTATATCTAGGTCAAATTCCTGGACTAGCACCATCTAGGTCCCTCTTCTTTCCCCCATTTCTTGTTGGGTAAACAAGGATCAGACTGCAGGGTGTGGCACAATCACTTTAGTGTGATTCTTGAGGATGTAAGATCTGAAATGTTTTACTACCTTATATACCACATAGGCATGTTTATCTATAGAAGTATAGTTGAGCTTAGCTCCTTGAAGATTAGTGCTCATGAACGACATTGGGGCCTCGTTGTTGTCTTCATCCTTCTGATTCAAAACTGCAGCTAACAATTGGTCGGAGGTGAAGGTATAAAGGGAGAAGTCTCTATTGAAATCGGGACTTCGAAACACCGGGGCCCGGGATATAGCATATTTGATATTGTTGAAGGCATTTTTTCGCTCATCATCCCACTTAAAATTGGCATCCTTGTGAATCATCGTTTGTAAGGGTTTGATGATTTCTGTGAAATCAGGTGTGAACTTCCTCACAAAATTGATTTTCCCGAAAAAGGAATGCATAGCTTTCTTGTTATGGGGCAAGGGAAGTTGAACTATGGCCTTAATCCTTTCCGGGTCTATGCGACTGCCTACTTGAGATATAATGTGACCTAACAGCTTACCTTCCTCGACACCGAAGATAGTTTTCTTAGGGTTTAAGGATATAATGTATTTCCAAAACCTTTCAAAAATCTGAGTCAAGTGTTGGATGTGCTCTACTCTATTCTTCGATTACACTGTTACATCATCTAGATACACTACCACACATTTATTGATTAGTACCTGGAAAGCTACATCCATGGCCCTTTGGAAGGTCTATTATGTGTTAATTAAACCAAAAGGCATGCATTTATACGCGAAAGTCCCCCACTTGGTTCGAAAGGTGGTTTTTAAACAATCTTCCTCTAAAACCAAAACTTGGTTGTAACCTGAGAAACCGTCTAGTAGAGAGAAAATCTCTGAGCCGGATACGGTCTACAGGAGATGTTCCATCGGTGGGACTGGGTAACTGTCCTTTTTTAAATCTCTGTTGAGGTTCCTAAAATTTACACATAAGCAGATTTCACCTGATGTTTTCCTCACCGTGACAAGATTTTCTACCCAGGTTGAATGCATAACCTAGAAAATGATCTTGGCATCTAAAAGTTTCTTTAGCTCCTGATACATGAGAGGTTCTAGGGATGGATGATACTTTTGGAGTTTCTATTGGAAAGGTTTTACTTCGGGTTTTAGCAGGATAGTGTGTTGAATGATGCCGGTATCATACATTTTCATATCCCTATAAGACCATGCGAAGACATCCTGATATTGTCTAAACAATTTGAGATCAGATTTCCTTTATTCCTTAGATATAGTCTTGTCGAGCTTCACATTCTTTGGGCTCTCTGATGTCCCAAGATTTATATTTTCATGCAGGGGAAAAGATCTACCGGTCTTTGCATTTATGGATCCCTTAAATCGCTCTTTCAGATCAAACAGATTTTCTAGATTAGCTATCCCTTTTGGGATTGTGTGAGCCTTTGATTTATCCATAGGTTGTCCTGTCCAAGGATCGATCTCTATTGATTTCTCTTGGAATTATTCATCATCAATAGAGAGATCTTTGAAATTTTCTTGGTTGGTCAAGACGTTTATGATCTATTCATCTCCTTCAAAGACTTTCCAATTGGAAATGTTATTAGGTATCAACGGTTTGTAGAGCAACTCCACAGTGAATCGGAAGGCTTCATAATCCTCTAGAGGTGACAACCTAGAAGCAGCTGTGGCCAAGGATTCAGCAATAATATTCTTTGCTCTGGGGATCGATGTAATATTGAAGGCTTCAAAGTGCTCTATTAACCTATGTATCTCCTACTGATAGTTCTGTAGGTGAGTAGAATTGCAATGTATAGTATTTCTTACTTGTCTAACAATAATTTCAGAGTCTACGAAAACTTTCAATTCTTTGATATTCGAATCTATGGCTTTCTTTAATCCTTGTACTAGAGCTTCATATTCGACAGTGTTGTTATTACATTCTAACTCTAGCCTATAGGATAGGAAATGACGTTTACCTTTAGGATCAATGAGGATGCATCCTGCTCCTGGCCCTTCTTGCAATTTAGATCCATCAAAATAGAGGGTCCATATTTGTGAATGATAATCACTCTTTTCCTTTTCCTTGTTAATTTTGTTGCTTCTCATCTTTTGTTCTGTAATCTCCAGTGCGGGATTTTGACAGAAGAGGGTGTCTCCTGTCGGTATCGATGACTCCTATTGAAAAACCATTTCACAGTTTTGGGTAAGAGGAATGTCGAACAAGAGAGGAGCAATTTTTCTAAAGTAGGAATCGTAGGAATAATTGCCCAATATGGGGAAATCTGTGGATGAGGGTTCATTTGGGGTTTCTAGATCAGTGACCATATGTTTAAGATATCTATCTCTATCGATTTTGATCATTTTCTTGTATCCCTTCATTGGTAGCCAAAGGTGTGCCCAGTCTGTACTGAAGTACCCGTTTATCTTTTCAGACCAATCTCAACTCAGTAATAGCCCATATGCCTCTGGGATATCTACTACAATGATGTCAATCACCTGCACAAATGTGGGATGTGTCTATATTCTGATCATCACATATTTGAGTTCTCCTATGACCTTGACCTAGGTTCTTTCTAGTTAAATGACATGTTTATCACTGTTGAGAGGGACGACATTTAATTTTTTGTAAACAGACAAGGGAATAACATTGGAAGACTCTCAAGAATATACCAAATAGTTATAAAGGTTTCTATTGAAGACTTCAAATGTTAAGAGGAATGGTGGGACAAAAGGCTTTTGCTTTCTATCTCCCGAACAGGTGTTCACAGTTGGTTTCCCCACCATATCTATGGAAGACAGATTTCCTTCCGGACCATTACCTACCTTCGGGTTTTCTACTGAGTTCAAAGCTTGTAACATAAAGTCCTTCTACTGAGGAATCATGCATATGTCCATAACTAATATATTAGCGTTTAGCTTCTTCAAATCTTCGACCACGTTGTAATCTAGTTTGAGAGATTCCCGGGTATGAATTCTTATAGGTTTTTTACCGAGAGCGAAGGATGTTTTCGGGTGATCGAGAGTTAACTTACTTTTTGAGGCCTGGGTGGCGTCGGTATCTTTCGAGCCAGGCAGACCCTTAATGCGTGTCTGTACCACCAAATCTTTTGCGGGTTGTTTCTAATAGTCAAACAGGTCGTCGGAAGGCATGATCAGGTCCGGGTCCCATATCAGCATGGCTATATCTTGTGGTGGGTCAATATCTTCCTGGTCAGTAATATTCATAAGCGAACTTCTTGGTTGTTCAGTCATGGAGACTTCGTCTAGAACCCGATTGGCCATCAAATTCATGGAATTTACCCATTGAGGGAATTCTCTTTCAGAGTGGTTTTCCTGATGATAAGTATAGAAATAATAAGAGACAACATTCCCTCGATCAATATTTAAGTTAGCTGGGGGAGGTTCAATTTCTTTGAAAGGATGGTTTCTTTTAAAGAAAGGCTTATAGGGATTTTGGCCTAGGCTTCCCTCTCCTTCATTTCTCTTCATGTCTATGATATCATTTGATAATTTCTTAACCATGCATTGTAGATATTCTAAATATCCATTACCCTTGTCAAGAGTCTATTCAGTTGGTTTCCCCGACGGTCTAGTCAAAAGGAGTCCTCTCCTAGGAGGGGGCTAGGCTTATTTCTTTACTAGGGAGGCCTAGCCTTGTTTACATACTTTCATCTAGAATTCTATTGTCTTGGCCTCTTTGAAATTTTCCGCCAAGGTTTTCTTAGTGGCTCTTTTTACAAACATAGAAACAGAAGTCGGGAGTGTGTTAGCATAAACCTCGATTTGCAACTCCTGAGTCGGTCTTGCTGTTGGATGGAATTTGTTTAAGATGGTCATGAATCTTTGATTTAAATCTTTGAACTTTTCCTTCAGACTCATGGTGGCTACGAACAACTCATCCATCAAAGCTCCCGTAGTATTTTCCTCTGCAAATTTATCTAGAAAATATTTCTGGAACTTGGTCCAGCTGGTTATAGATCCTACTAGCAGATTAAAATACCACATGAAAGATGAATTTTCAAACATGTAGGGGAAAATTCTGCAGACTACGTCTTCATGTTGAACGTTCATAAGTCTGATCGCGAGTATGAACTTCTTGATATGATCTTCAGGTAATCCAGAGTTTTCAGGATCGAACTTAGGTAGCAACTTCTCTGGATGTCGGGGAAGGTTATGGAATGATCCCGGGAGGGCCAAAGCATCTCTAGCTAACCAAGGTTGATTTTTCAGAGGTGGGTTCCCCCTTTCATCATTATGGTCGTTGTTTCCTTCCATATCTTCAGAATCTGAGTTAAACTCCTCTTCTTCTGAGAAATAGTCTAGTTCAAAGACATTGTTGGCTGACATTTTGGGTATGAAATTAAGAGGTTCTTGGATTTCGGTAATCACAAAATCTATTAGGTATTCTATAGAGTGTACGAAAACCTCGTCGAGATTGCTAACCACTGGTATTCTTTGTTGTTTTCTTCGAGGGAGTATGGGAGCTAAGGACAATGCACCGATTTGTCGGGTATAGGATCTGGTGATTCTTCTTAGTTGATTTACTTCCTCGTGAGGAAGGGCATAAGGTATTTCAGGGTGAAAAGGTTCTTCCTTGGGATGGGGTGAGTTACCCGCTTCGAGAGTACTCAGAGTGTGTGGATAAAATATATATTCAACAATTCATTTTCATGCCCTCCTTCTAGCGCCAATTCTGTTGATGGGTCTTAAATCCCTTGATTCAACAGTAGGAACCAAACCTGCCACAAAGGCCCAATTAGATTCTGTAGCATTTAAGGATGCAATTGTTCTCCAGATCTTGCAATACGACCAAATTATTGATGGGCTTTGTGTTTTCTTGTGAAGGCTCTTCCTTCAGTTAGGACTATTCTCTTTGGTATTTTCTCTTGGGTGGTACTTATATGAGAGATGCAAGCCAGTATAAACCAACTTGACAACAAAAGCGATTAAGTTTTAACTACTGGGGAAGAGGTCGAGCTTGGGATAACCCGTTGCTCAAACATGTAGACAATGATTCTATACCACAATCCTAGTACTAATACATCAACCATGTGAGCATCCAATTACTATCTAAGAAACTAATTATCAGAAAGAAAGCACATATGTAATAAGATAATGGCAAGCAAAGTAATTCATCTACCATAACCATTCATCACATAATCACACGATTCATTTTCATCATTAAAGAAAAGAACATAAAAACATTGCACTAGATAACTTGACAACAGAATTAATTGCTTTTACTCATTACTACATCATTCATGAAACATGATAGGAAGTAGTTCTTCTCCAAGCCCAATCACATGCATCTGATGAAAATAGTTTGTCTTTGGTCCAAAAGGACTTCGCAATTCATAGCAACTTCAAAATAATTCTTAACAACCAAAATGAAAGAGTTCTTACAACAACCATCGACCTTTCACTAATTGGTCGATGTCTTTTTTTATAATATAAAGTTTAACTGAAATTAACGGCTAAGTGTAGTTTAAGAAAAACTAAAATCACTACGTGGCGTCATCTTCTAACAGTTTATTTAATAGTCAACTCGAGATATCTCTTGAAAAGGGTGAGGTCTCTCGTATTCAGACCAACTGATAAACAATTCTTCACAAGTTTGGGCCCATGGAAATCTGTGTTGTTCCATCGAGGCCACACATATCCCCCTGATGTCTACTACATGTGTCTGGTACTTTACTAGACTGGATTCCAAATGTTGTTGCATGGTTCAGGCTCTGATTGGATGCTCTGCAAATTGTTGCACTTGCCTTGGTCTTGCATCGATCATCTTTGTGAGTTCTTTGGTCCATAGCAAATCTTGTTTGGCATGAAAATCCACTATGTTGCTCAGGTCGACGAAGTTGTCGGGGGTACCAAACTCGGGGAGTTCGATATCTTTCATTACTTTATTAAGTTTTTCCCAGTGGTTCTTGCATCTGATCCACTGCTCTTGGATTTCTCGGTGCAGGTTTCTTTGTAGGCATTGTTCCTGCAATTTAAACGGTCTTTTAAACATGCGTACAAAGTAGCGTTGGGTGGAAAAATATGAAATGAAGCTGAGAAAACACCATAAGCTGATACATACATGTAATTCTTGCTACAATTGTTGTTTAATACTTACTGACCCTTGGAAGCCTTCTCTGGATTGTTAGCCTTGCTCTTCTATGTGTTGTGAACTCCTTGACATGTAGAATAGGATCATACACAATGACTTAAAAGAATATAATGGGAGAGATCCTATCAGTTGTATCAATCAACTAATACGAGTAATGAATGTAATTCAAAACAAAATTTTGTCGGATCTCTGCAAATAAATTCTAACTGGTTGATGGCGGAGGCACGGAGGGAGATGCATTGTATCGGCAGGCTTAAACAATCCCTTTTGATATGTGCACGGAAAAGAAACTAATGCACGATCCACAAATTAACTAACATTTTAAATGTGTTGTACCTAACCTATCTAAGGGGTAAAACGTTTCATCACATTGTGTCTCTCCAGTGTAAAGATCGGGGATTGGCTACTATCCTTGTGTATATTTCCATTGATATACTCCTGATAAACACTTCCAATGCCAATGGTATCGGGGATCGGTGATCATGGAAATTTTAAGTGCATAGCTTCTTGGAGGGTTATCATCTTCGTAATTTCCTGACGCCGAAAATGTTTCAGTGATCGCCGATCAACGATATTATTCCTTTACTCGTGCAACGCTTACTCTTTCATTTTTCTGCCGAAGCCGAATGGATCGGTCTTCGGCAATATCTTTAGTGGATTTTATTCATGGGGATGAGAAAACCTCCTTCTTCCGATGCCTATGAATATCGATGCTCGGCTATTTTGAACTTCTCAAGCAATTTTCGTCACTTTTAATATTTCTCGATGCCGAATTTCCTAAGCGTGTTGGGGAAAAGTTTAGACTGTCAATTTCTTAAGTAGTTGTTAAGTCCCTTTTAAAGTTAAAATGATTATTTATATGCTAAAGAATATTGTAAACAATTCAAACATGAAAACATAAAAGATAAGCATAGGCAGCAATTTCATACTGAAGTGGAAACAAATAGTGCAAAGGACCAAGTCGTACCCAAAAAGTAGAAATGGACATAGACTTTTTAGGGTGTGTTGAGTGCTCAATAAGTCGTTTGAGACTTGTCTGGCTCAATTGTTGCATCTTGACTTGGCTTCGTTCCATTGCCTTCCGGAACTGGTCCAACGTTCTCTGCTTGTACCTCCTTCAGTGTTTCTGCTTCCTGGTTTTGCGGCTCCTGTACTTTTGTCAATATGTTTGTATTCATGCCCTTCGATGATGGATTTTGTATTTCTTCCAATATGGGTGTCGATTGCACCAGTGCTATTTCTGGGGATGGTATTTTTTCGATGTTGACGATCTCTGGCGGTTGTTGTTCACCTTCTTCCACCTATCCTCGTGACCTAATCTGAACTCTAGTTTTCCTGGGCTTTTGGTTCACTTTTGCTTGCTTGGGCGGTGAATGTCGATCGTTTGTTGGGTTTGAATGGTCTCTTTGAACTCTGTGAACTCGCTCTATGCTTTTCGTCCTCTATTTCTCTTTGTCTTCTCTTCTTTCACGAATAGACTGTTTTCTCCTGCGTTCGTGTGTTGTATGGGTTTTCCATGAATCTTTTCAATGACACTTCCTTCATTATGGGTTTTAATGTACCTTAACTATGGTTTCAATGCATCTCCGATGGTTTTGTACTTTCCATTACTCTACCTTTTCATCTCCTGATGGCGTTGATGTATCAATTATGGTGTATCCAGTTTTGATGATGATGATATATCAGTTGTGGTGGATCTAGTTTTGATGATGATGATGTATTAGTATTAGTGACAATTATAGTGACCGAATGAGTCTATTTTTTATGATGATGATGTATCAGTATTAGTTATAGTTACAATGACATGTTGATTTTGGATTTGATGATGATGATGTATCAATGACAAGTTGAGTCTCACACTTATATTCCAGGGAGGAAGGAAGGGGAAAGGAAATGGGGTTGGAGCCAAAGAATATAGGGAGTCGTAGCTTCCTTCAGGTTGGAGCCTGTAAACTAGGGGGTTGGTGCATCCTTCCAGTTGGAGCCAGAAAATACATGGATTCATAGCTTCCTTCAGGTTGGAGCCTGTAAACAAGGGAGTTGGAGCTAGAGAATTCAAGGAGTTGTAGTTTCCTTCAGGTTGGATCCTCCTTCCAGTTGGTACTCGAGAATCTAGGGAGTTGGAGCTTACTTTACATTGGAGCCTATAAATAAGGGGTTGGTTCCTCCTTCCATATGGTACTGGAGAAGTTTTGAAGTTGGTGCTTCATTTGGATGTAATATTCAAGATATATATTAAAAATTATTTCGTGGTTTTCTCCCATTTGGGTTTCCACGTAAAACTCTTATGTATTGTGCATCTATGGTTATATGGTTATGATATGTTAAATGCAATCATAATTGAATGGAATTGTTGATAACTTAATGTTTACATGTTAATGTTGAAAATGGTAGAAAGTGCTCAATACCGATTCATACCCCCCCCCTCTCAGTATTCATGAATAATCTAACATAAGAGATATGCATGAAAACAAATAAAATGTTAAAGGATGGTGAACAATAAGAGGAGGTGTACAAGAGTCCTTAAAAATTATTGAATGGACTAGAGACTGCAAATATGACACTAAATGATGTCATTGTGCATATTTTTGATGGATAAAAACTAAATAATGTTTTTTAACTAAAGGAATAAAATGATTTGGGAGTTAAAGTGTATTGCATGTAAGATAATTTGAGTTAAATTTATGGAATATATAGGTGTTTTTAAATACATGATAATGGGATTTTCAATTTTACTAGTAGGGTCTCCCAAGAAATAGACCACGACAATCCATATTGGTCACATCACAAGTGACTTTATCCACAAATTTAAGACCAAAAGAAAATGAGACAGTGCATGTTTGTGATCTGTAAAGGTGAACTACTATCCTTCCATCCAAGTGCATAAAAATGAGGACAAAGGTCCACTAGAAAGTGCAACTTTGTCAACAATGGATTTGCAATCAAATTTTTTTGTGAGCCATTGTTGAGGATACAATTAGTGGAGAAATCATGATATATATGTGCACATTGACAAGTAAACTATATTGATATTTTAGAGAGGTAGAGTGCTATAGTAAGGTGAATTAAGTCCCATTAAATATTCCGAGGTTTCCTCTTAACTAGAAACCTCAATGGGAGGATCATCATCTTCATCATCAAGATATTATAAAATCAATTTTTTCTTCTTCGACTTGAAACATTCAAAATTGTCATGTCTTGGTGTATTACAATATTGAATGAGGAGAAGAAGAATATTATGAAAAATATGATAAACGTATAGTAGGAGGTGTGAGCTTTGAAAGTGTAGGATTGGAAATGATAGAGGACAATTAACATTGTTGATTTATGCATTGATTTAAAAACTTATCTTCAACCATCTATGTTGATTGTATGCGAAAAAAATCTCAATATAGATGTTTTTGCAATTCACTTTTAAACTTTAGGACAATTATCTAGTTAATTGGATCATCAATGTTGAGAATAATTCATATGTGATTGAATCAATGGATGTATTCTTTCACAAGCATATTGAATCCTTAGTACAAGTGAATCCACTTCATATCATATTTATAACTAGTAGGATAAACCATGAGACTAAGCGATTTCACAAGCCTAGTCCAAGTGGTGATTGGATTTTGACTTGTCGCATGTTTGGAATAAGAAATTTAGAAAGCATTATGAGCTTGAATTTGGCAAATGTAACCTTCTCATCTTCAAGAATATGATTGTAATTAAACCAGGTTCCAAGGTGAGGATCTACTGGTCGATAATATCTAAATTGTAGGATCCATTAAAGATGGGAAGCTCACATTTAGAGTGTTGAGTAGGAGGCTTGTCAACCAAAATATCATTAACCTTATTGATTAATGAAGCTGTGATGTTGGTAAGTTCTGCCACCATTTTGGCAAGTGAAAGGGTTGTCAAAGTTTGAGTGAGCATAGTATTTAATGTGAAAGAAAAGTCTCATTTGCCTCAATCCTTAGAGACCACTTTCTCACATTATATGATCTAGAGAACCTTGTTGATAGAACCATCAACTATACAATCTCTACTAGAAGATGCACCCAAAAGAATAGCCAAGGTTGAAGATGTTAAGGAATTGATTTTGGAGGTAGCAAAAATCATTTTTTTTTTAATTTGGATAACATGTCAAAAATGTTTTTGGGCATTTGGCATATTGTTGATAGGACTATTGTGTAAGGGAGTAAGATTACTACATTGAAGAAAATATTACATTTTAAAAATAGAGAAATATTAATATTTTAATGGCAATTACGTCAAATTATTCCCTAACAAAATCAAATCCTAATCCCTATTAAAGAATGAAAAAATAATATTCCATTATATTAAATATTAACGAGCATCAAAAAATGCCATAATTAGCCCCCGGGGAGCAGCTCGATTGGCAAGTTTCGTGATATGAAGTGTTATGTTCGATGAGGTTCTGAGTTCAAGTCCCCCTGACTTACCCGTTCCTAAGGAAGGGGCATACATATGGAAACTGGAGGTTATAGTGGTAGCGGTCGAAATCGACCATGTGTCACGTGAGTACGAGACCGCCCAGTTGTTGATTCCGCTAGATACAAAAAGAATGCCATAATTATAGGCTGAGAATACTCAAAGAACTAGTTAAAGACTATGAAAACAATGATAAAAAACTATATGACATGTTCTTCAATGACAAGGTGACAAAGTATTTGGAAAGTCCTTAATTAATTATTAATTCTCTATATTTAACTAAAGAGGCCTTTAGCCCTAAGGGTTATCTCGATTGGTAGATTCTCTTGTACAAAAGTTCAATGAAGTCTTGAGATCAAATTCTATTAAATCCCTTAGGGTTTCCTTTTCCAATGAAACAAACAAGGTTGGGTCAAGCACACTCACTCTCATGGACATCTAGATAGACTCTGGTGTGAATTGTCCAAGGAATCTTACATCTCTACAATAACCTTGGGAGTTATCCATGTTTTCCTCACAAGGTGAGATAGGCTAGAAAACTACAATAACTTGTGGGTATCTTATGTAACTTCTTCTCAACCCATTATCCACAATTGAAAATGCCTTTAACATATTAAAAGGATAATATACGAAGGGGTTGGATCCACTAGTTGTCACCAATGTTGCTAATCATTTTGGCTAGTTCTGTGTTATAAAGTGGTTGATTTGAACCCCCCTGGAATAGGTGCACTATTCTACACTGATGTGTTTACTAGAAATGTTATCCACAAATATGGGGAAGCATCCCTTGGATTTCTCCAAGAATTTTTCCTTGGAAAAAGAAAAACTAAGGATGTCTTTGACATTAAGGCAACAAACATTAAGAACACCTTTGTTGCTTAGTTTGATAGTCTAAAGAAATTTCAAGAGAACAACTTAGGAAATGGTTCACTAATTTTTTCATAGGCAATGTTGAGTGTAATGCCACTATTGGAGACCACTTTGTCACTTTATATAATATAGAACATGGAGTGGATGGGATCAATGTTAAATATAAAACCATTGTGGGTCCACCAAGGGAATTTATTAAAATTTGGATTGTTCATATTATGTCTACATTGGGAAATGTCAAATGGTAACTAAGTTTCTCCTAATTCTTATTTCTAGGTCTTTTTATTTGTTTTTTGTTCCACGAGAGCCTTGTCCCATCATTTAAAGGTGAAGACACTTCATTTTCATATTTTGTCTAGTTAATGTCGAAATATCACCATTTCGGGTCATGCAATGTTTGGATCACCGCACTCTTTCATGTTTCTAATCGTGTGCTTCCCACTACATCTAATATGAGTGTAAACCTAGACAATTGTGTGTGGGTTTCCTTAACACTCCCAAATGCATGCACCAACCCTTGCACCCCAACACCACAAAGCATAGTGTTCATCGCAAGGTCCAAAGAGAAACAACCCTAGCATCCTCTCTTCAACACTAATAGGTGGAGTTGTGGGAAAGTGCCCCCATGGGGTATTTGACACAAAAAAAACATTAGGTAATTGAGGTTTCAAATCTCATACATAGACTTAAAAAGTCATGCACACACTCAAAAAACCATGCACACATTTAACATATGTGCACACTCAACATTTGCATGCTTACAACCAGAAATGCCAACGAGTCAAGGTCATTATGAAATCCCAATGGGTTCCATGCACCAACAGATGTGCACTAGTGGAAACACACAACTACAACCAAGAAGATAGGAAAACATCAACAATTACAGAACTAAGGAACCTTCAACGAATAAATCTTGATCTTGTAACTAGTATTTATTCCCATGTATATTAGAGCAAGTTATTCAAATATTCATTCGTTTTCTTTTCTATCTCATACTCTCTTTTATAGAGTCATACAAACATTGTTATATCTTGTTTTTCTTTGTCTAATTTTGCATTGTGGAATCAAATCAAAATCTCACTCATTAAGAACATGCGACATACATATTCATAGTCTACAAAAAGTTCTTAATGTCAAAATAAGTTTGCAACCTAGTAAACCAGTTATAGCATCAACGTTAAAATATGTTTCATTTGAACAATAGATATTATAATTGTTGTTCAGTAACAAATAATAGAGTGCTTTAGCTTCTATGTTCCCTTTGAAAAATAAAATGTTATAACAAATGATCATTTTGAAAGCCAAACAAGCTTGATTGCCACTAATTGAATGATCTAAGTGTGGTTGAAGACACTATTTCTCAAAATAGGTGAAATAGGAGAGTGTCTCTTACCATTGTTTTTGAAGAGCTTCCTCAATCATCAAAGAGAACATTGAAGTTGTTTTGTGTCATCTTCAAACACAAACAATTGTGTCAAAGGATAATAAGAGCTAGTAGGATTGACCTCGTCCCTATGGTACTTTGAGTATGTCCAAAAACTCTAGACAATTCAGTGTGCTCAAACGAAAAAGCACTAGAAAGTTCTTCACAAATCTTTAAAATCACTAAGAAAGCATTAGTANTCGAAATCTCCCTATGGTACTTTGAGTATGTCCAAAAACTCTAGACAATTCAGTGTGCTCAAACGAAAAAGCACTAGAAAGTTCTTCACAAATCTTTAAAATCACTAAGAAAGCATTAGTAGTATTTCAGATTCGTTCGACACACTATAAAATATGGTTGCCACAATCTACTGGCCCTGCGCTGGAACATTTTGTTCGACATCGCAATCACATGGATGATCCGATGGGAAGATCTTCCTCTCTCTGTTTCTGTTAAACATCTTTGTAAGCGAACGAAGACGAGTCACGGGAGATTTCGAAGACGACTGCGAACCATTTGGCGAGGGAAGCTGATGGCCTTCGCCGGGCGACCAGAAGCCATCGAGCTTCTTGGGTATATCGATGGCAATATGAGGCATTAATTCTCTTCCCCCCGAGGTTCNACGAGTCACGGGAGATTTCGAAGACGACTGCGAACCATTTGGCGAGGGAAGCTGATGGCCTTCGCCGGGCGACCAGAAGCCATCGAGCTTCTTGGGTATATCGATGGCAATATGAGGCATTAATTCTCTTCCCCCCGAGGTTCCCTCATCCATATCTGCATTCGTCTGCTCCTGCATACACCAAGATAATATATTTGTCGGGTTCTGCAGATCATATTCTTCTTCATAGCTTGCAGTCTGCCCTTGCTCCGAATTCTGATTGTCATGGATCCCTGAAGCAAATGGTGACGGGATTGTAGCCGAAACCTGCTCTATTATAGCGGATTCCAAAATTGGTTGTTCGGGCTGGGCGCCGGTTCTGCAAAGGGGAGAAGTGGAATGCGAGACAAACCACATGCGAATACAGTCTACATGAAAAGTATGCCTGCAATTGGGCAGAAGCCGGGCTTTTTAATTCTCCTGCAACTCGCATAGACAGACTCCGCACTCCAACCCATCCGTAAAATTCTGCGATCTATACACAAACATGGGCAGAGTCTCTAATATTGCAGAATCCAACCCCACGTTCCGCAACCTCACCGGTTCTTCTCCCGTAAAATAAAACCGACGACGCGTAAAAGCTGATCTCCGTCGACTCCGTCTGGTAAATCTACCAGACTGTACACAGATCCAACTGGCATAAACGAGCAGCAAAAAGACGAGTAAAACCACGATAACACATATTAGGGCAGATATCATGATTTTTTCATAGTAGGGTTTGCTCATTTTGTATATCAAATTGAAGCCACGAAATTGTCTTTCAAATGGGGCTGCTCTCGGCCCTCAAACCACTTAGATTGCCTGCCCTGTGAAAAAGGCACACTGCTACTCGATCTTTATGCGTTTCGAGAGTTCAAATTTCTCAAAATGGCCAGCGCATCCGCTCCCTATATGATTCGAAAATTGACTTTAAAATATCTTATGGTTTTATGGTTTCGATGATTAGCTTCGGCAACGGTGTTATTTTTTCACAAATTTCACAGTTCTTTTTTTTGAAATTATAGTTATCTTTTTTCGATGGAAATTTTGATAATTAAATTTTATTTTTGGAGTTTTATTTTTGTAATTTTTAAATTATTATTGGAATTTTTAAATAATAAATGTATTAAGCTGATTTATGCAACTATCGTGTCAGTGGATTGTCTATTTTTTTTGGATTTATAGTCTTGCTCTCCATTTTTAAGACATTACTCCAGAATGATTACTCTAGTGAGATTAGTGTTTTTCTTTCACAAGATCCCGAAGGCGAGTGAAGATGATACACACTACTCAGACACAAGACTTACAAACTAGAACTATACTCTTGCTCCTCTCATTCTCGATGTTCTGAATGAAGAGCTAAAGTCTTTATTTATACTAATGCTAGAAGGTTGTTGATCATATTTTACAGGTAATTGTCGGTCTTAAAAGTAGATTCCTTCAAGTGGATGGGGCAGCTGGTAGACGCTAGTTGTTATCTCGTCCCTTAGAGGCTCAGCCATATGGGGAACCATTCCAACTAAATTTACGGAAAGACACGAGATTCTAAACAAATCTAATCAAACACAAAGTGGAGTTCAACTGGAACCCACAGAACAGTCGGGACACCACTGTCAGCTCAATAGACAAGAAACTAACTATTAAAAAATATCTTTAAGTACATGGGTCCATCATGCTTCCATTATATTGATTATATTATGCATGGTGATAGAATCAAAAGAATCTCCGCTATCATCATTATCATTGTCATAGTTGATGTGAGTAGACGGAGGTGACCCAAAATGGTCAATGAAAGGTGGAAGACCATTGAAGCATTTGTACAAGGGGTACCCTTACATAGTAGGAATCAAATCCCTATCAGGTTGATCCAGGTGGATATTGGTGGCCACCCGCCTATTCCACTTGGACCCACTCCATTGTTTCTTTTAGTTTCCTTAATTGTAGTACAATTTACTATTTTTAGCAGTTTTTCGGGTCCTGAACTTCTAGAGCCATTTTGAGGCCCTAAATGACGTTTTTTGGGCATGAATTCTCTGACAAATTTGACTCTGTTTCGGACTCGATATTCATTTTCCACAGTGTACTCCTCGGATAGATCTTTCTAATGATGTATCTTGTGCGTAAAATGGAGATAGTATGCCAAAGTTACGACCTCGGAAAATTGATGTACCAATTTACCCCAACGGGGCCCATATTCCGATGTTCAATCTCCTAGGGTTAGGTTTTTGGTTGTTTAGGGTTTTCCATTATTTCTCAATAATATATAGGCCTTTGAGCCTCATTGTAACACAGAGTTCATAGGCCAATAGCCGCTACATCTCTTCTCAGAGATAAGCTACCAACGCCCGAGCTATTTTATTTCCATTCTATCTGTAAGCATATTTATTGAGGGAACGAGGCTTCTGATTGGTCGCTTCTCTACAAAAGTGATCCAGAATTTGGCCACACATACAATATGCTCTTGGAGGATAAGCAAGTTCCTAATTTTCACCTCTAGGATGCCCTATTATGTCACCTGGGACATCTTTGTGTTCCTTCAAGCAAGCGTACCAAGATGATTTGGGAGGCGCACTACAGTCGGGTCACTGGGCATTTCAGGGTCGAGAAAACTGTGGCAGTACTGCAAAAGTATTTCTATTGGCCAAACCTTCGACAGGATGTCAGGAAGTACATCAAGTCCTGCACTGCTTGCGACATTGTCAAACCGACCATCAAGAAGCAAGGCCTCTATACTCTGATGCCTGCCCCTAGTCGACCTTGAGAATCCATCTCCATGGATTACATGAAGGGCCTTCCTTCTACTAAGCATGGCAATGACTATGTTTTTGTGGTTGTCGACAGATTTTCGAAGATGTCCATTATGATGGCATGCAAGAAGAATATCAAAGAAGAAGCCACTGCTAAACTTTTCTTTGAACGAGTGTGGGTACACTTTGGGATCCCACAGTCTATCATCTCAGATCGGGACAACAGGTTCCTCAGCACATTTTGGTCCAGCCTCTGGTCGATGCTGGACACCAAGCTCACCAAGTCCATAGCTTTCCATCAACAGACTGATGGCCAGACATAGGTCATCAACCGGGTGAATGTACACATTCTGGGCATGTACAACTCAAAGCATCCACGCACATGGGATGAGAGCCTCCTCTATGTACAACACAACTCCTTTCCATAGCTCAACCAGCCACAACCCCTTTCAAGTGGGCTTGGGATTCCAACCATTGTGTCCCATTGACGTAGCCATGCCATTTGCAGCTACTCAGGAAGATTCATCCCATGTCCAGTCTGAGGCTGACAAGGCAAACAACTTCATTGAGCGCATTCAACACATCTTCCAATAGGTTCATGACATCTTGGACAGATCCAATGCTAAGTACAAGCAACGACATGATCAACATTGGGTTCCACACAACTTCCAGGTGGGCGACAAAGTGTGGCTACATTTGCAAAAGGAGCGACTCACTGGACCCTACCACAATATTTTCCCGCTCCGATATGGGCCATACACCATCCCCAAGGTTGTAGGGGACAATACCTTTGAGCTCAGTATTCCACCATTCCTTGGTTTGCACCTAGTGTTCAATGTGTACCGCCTTCGATCCTACTTTCCACCTCTACTGGACACATCCGACATGGCAGAACAACTCACACCAACAGAGTTAAACCCAGATTGTATGGAACAAGACACAACTGATCTGATTATGGACACACAGATCAAAAACACCCGCCAGTAGAGGATCCAGCTATATCAAGTTGTCAAAGCAGACCAACTCCTTCACCAGGGCAAGTGGCTCACCAAGGACCAAGTTCAGCAGAAGTTTCCTCATCTCATGGAGGAACTCAACGCAATGGGGACCATTGCTTCCTAAGGGGGGAGGAATGATCCAGGTGGATATTGGTGGCCACCTGCCTATTCCACCTGGACCCACACCATTATTTCTTTCCATTTCCTTAATTGTAGCACAATTTACTATTTTTAGCAGTTTTTCGGGTCCTAAACTTCCGGAGCCGTTTTGAGGCCCTAAACGACATTTTTTTAGAATGAATGCACTCTAGTAAATATGAGGCTATTCTGGACTCAACATTTGCTCTCAGCAGTGTAGTCCTTAGATAGATATTTCTAATGATGTATCATATGCATCAAACGGAGATAGTATGCCAAAGTTACGACCCCGGGAAATTGATGTACCAATTTACCCCAACAGGGCCCATATTCTGGCGTTTCATCTCCTAGGGTTAGGTTTTTGGATGTTTAGGGTTTTCCATTGATTATCAATAATATATAGGCCTTCGAGCCTCATTGTAATGCAAATTTCATAGGCCAATAGCCGCCACATATCTTCTCAGAGATAAGCTACCAATGCTCGAGCTATTTTATTTTCATTTTGTCTGTAAGCATATTTCAGTCATTTGTTGTTAATGAAATGAAGTTTTACTTCCACTACATATCTGCGTTTATGTGTATTTTTGTACTTCATTGTGTTCCTGCATAAATCCGGATCAGTGGTATCAAAGCAGTCTGCTCTTTCTCGATCCTTCTTTGCATGTCCCCAACGAGGTCAGGGTATAAGGAGTTAGGGATCGATCTGGTTGAACTGTTGCAAGATCAACCTCGCAAACCCCAACGGTCGCCCATGGGGGAAGAAACGAAATATGAGGAAGCAGGAGGTCCTATCAAATTATTGCTCGAGGAGGCCCTCAAGAAACAAAGGAACGCGATGATGGACAACTTTGCCCAGATCCTTCAACGACTGCCCATTGGCAGTGCATCTACATCCAACAACCACTCTTGAGGCACCACTCCTTTTAAGGTACAAGTAAAATTTAACATTCCCATATTTGAGGGCCAAATAGATGCAGATGTCATTGATATATGGTTGAATATGTTAGAAGGATATTTCTTGGTTCATGAATTTTTCGACCGAGAAAGGATTATTTTTGCACTCCTTAAAGCCACCCACCATGTCAAGGACTGGTGGGAAACCTACTGTGAGAAGAAGAGCGAGGGGGAACCCTCTCTGTTCTTGGTCGCACCCAGCTGGAATTCTTTCTGAGATTCCATAAAGGAACAATATTATCCCATGGGGAGCTATGAGGATAGATACATACAATGGACTACGTTGCGGCAACAAAGGGACCAAGATGTGCATGAGCTAATGAATTTGTTCCATACCCTACGCACAAAGTTGGGTATCAAAGATTCAAAGAAAAATTTGGTGTTAAATTACCACAGTTGTCTTCATAGATACATTCAGGAGGAAATGGAGTTCCTCAACATCTCCTCACCTGGTGCGGCAAATCGATATGTTGCGAAGATTGAGTAGAAGTTCAAACAGAAGAAGTGAGACTTTGGGTCTGCGAATCAGAGGCAAGGGAAAGGTACCCCCAAACCACCGAACAAAGGATCAAGCCAAGGTGGGGCAGCCCAAGATAAACCACCAAATCCACAAGCAAAGAACAAAATCACAAAGACAAAAAAGTGCACGGGGAAGTGGTGTGAGTTCCATAAAATCTCCACTCACAACACAAGTGAGTGTCGGGCCAAGCAGACACTAGTAAACGAGTTGAAGGATTTCCAATTGGATGCAGGCTCCGAATCTGAATCAGAACACGACAAGGGGAATGACAGGGGGAGGAATATTATCAATGTGGATCCCAATGCAACCGTTTCCACGATGAAGATCCAGAAGAAGGAACCAGAAGATCTAGAGGAGGCAAAGTGCCTCTTCCCTTCCTAGATGTGGGTAAAGGGTTCCCTGTTACAGTTCATTGTCAACAATGAGAGCCAGAAGAACCTCATCTCAGTAGAGGTCATGAAACGACTGGGCTTGCCAACCACAACACACCCACAACCATACACCATCGGGTGGCTGCACCAAGGACGGGACCTCCACGTAAGCCAACAATGTCACCTTCCCTACAACATCAAGCCCTTCACGGATGAGTTATTATGTGACATTGCTCCTCTTGATGTTTCTGATGTATTATTAGGCCAACCATACTTGTGGAAGTGAC
>SNQJ01S0027214.1:53716-111151 GCA_010110895.2 Picea sitchensis
TTTGACAATGGATTCATACTCCTCTACCATAGCATCAACCCAAATGTGGTCCTTCACTACTTCCTGAAAGGAAGATGGTTCAGTCACAATACATTTTCTCATGAGATCCATGTATCGAGCAAATCGATCAGGAGACTGTCTTTGTCTGCGCTGTGAAGTAGGGGCTCCTACATTCTGTGCAGCATCTAGTCTCAATCTATCAGATTCTATGGTGCGCTTTCTACCATTTCTAATGGATGGCTCTTCTTGAGTGTTTTCCTCCACTCCATGAACCTCCTCATGTGGCTGGTCCACATCTTGAGACTCATCCTTGGGAACCAACAGTTCCTCTTCTGCATGCAAGTTTGCTCCCTCTCAAGCGACAACCACATGGCTTTCCCTTCATTGAATTTTATATCCCGTCGCATAACAGTCATATTACTGTTTGAAAAATACACACGATAATTATGGGGTGTTTCTGTGTACCCCGCAAATATCCCAACTTCAGTAGTCGGTTCCAGCTTCTTCTTGGCATCCTTGTTCACATGCACAAAAATAGATGAGCCAAAATTTTTGAAATGAGAAACATCAGGTTTATTACCAGTCAAAGCTTCTTCAGGTGTACTCATGCCAAGTACTCTATCAGGACAACGGTTCTACACATAAACTGCAGTATTGCATACTTCTGCCCACAAATGCATTGGTAGGCCCTAATCATGCAACATCTCTTGTGTTGCACCCACGATCATTCTGTTCTTTCTCTCCACGACCCCATTTTGTTGTGGGTTATGAGGTGCTATGAGTTCTCTTCGAATTCCTTCTCTGATGCAGAAGTATTTGAATTTTTTAGAGATGTATTCTCCACCATTATTGCTCCTTAGAGCCTTCACTTGCTTCCATGACTCTTTCTCCACCAATGCTTTAAACTCACAGAACTTTGAGAATGTTTGATCCTTCTTCTACATGAATAATATCCAACATTTACGAGAAGAGTCATCAACAAAAATAACATAATACCTATGTTTTGTTTTTGAAGCAACCGATAATGGTCCACACATGTCCATGTGAATTCCCTCCAGGATCACCAAAGCATGGTTCTCCTTTTCATGAAAGGTGGACTTTACATACTTCCCCAGGGTGCACCCCTTTCACTGATTTGATTGAGCAAGTGTTCCCCTTGGAAGTCTAGTAGATATTTGTTGCATGATCTTCAAGGCTCCATGATGAAGATGGCCCAATCTCCTGTTCCATAATTCGCCCTCATCCCGACTCACCACTTTTTCTGCTTTGCCTATCATGGCATCACAACCATCTACCTCCAGCATGTAGAGATTCTTAACTTGAATCCCTATCTTCTTGACTTGACTTGCTACTTTATGTCACAGGTGGGCTTTACCACTACTAAAAACAACATCATAGCCTCTGTCCTCCAACATTGCAACTGAGACCAAGTTTTTCTTCAGACCTGGAACATGCATAACATTTTTCAATTGAAATGGTTTACCTGACTCCCTCTGAAAGGTAATGGTACCAATACCAGTTGCACTATATCATCTATCATCGCCCATCTCTATATGCATTCTGAGGTCTTTATTCTCCAAGTCAATGAAAGAATCTTTATCTCCCACCATGTGGAATGAAGCGCCACTATCCAAATACCACACCGATCCCGATGCACTTGAAGCCATGCATGTGATCAAAGTGAAATCAAGCTCAAATTGTGAGACAAGAGCCTCACCAGTTGCAAATCCAGCAACCGTCTTGTTCTTCTTCTTCTATGGACAGTTAGTAGTGATATTCCCATGTTCGTGATAGTGAAAACACTTCACTTTGGACAAATTCAACTTCTTGACTTTAGACTCAGATTTTGGATGGAATTTCTTCCCCTTCCCTTTCCTTTCCTTGGTAGTCAAGGCACAATCCTCTTCATCATCATGCTTTGATGAAGATCCATCTCTGGTGTTCCGCCTGAACTCCTCTTGCACTAGATCCAACCATAGTCATTCCCAATCCATAAATATTTCCCTTCCATTGACAGAGTCTTGATAAATGTGCCAACTCTTAGGAAGCCCTAGGAGCACCAAGCTCACCAAATCATTAGTAGCGACTGTTATTCCCACACTTCCAAGATCATCCCGACATTGGACAAACTTCGTGAGATATTTTGAAATGGTGTCACCTTTCTCCATCTTGATCTTCCTAAGTTTATCTTTGAGTGCCAATTTCCTATGGTCACTACTGTTTTGGAACAGATCTATCAAAACATTCCACATTGCATATGGTGTGGTTTTCCCATGGAGACTTGAGACAATGTGGTCTCGTACCCCCTCCAACAGAATCCTCCTCGCCTTCACCACTTTATTTTTCCATGCATCAAGATTTGCAGTATCTGTCGCATCTAGCTTAGGAACGTCATTGTCAATGTAACCCTTCAATCCATTGTCTTCAAGCACTGCTTTCATCCTGTCCTTCCAAGAAATGTAGTTAAAGATGCCCTCAAGTGCATACTCCAACCTCAAGCCATTGAAAGACATTTCCAATCTTTAATCAAGTGTCGCACCAAGAAAATCTTGCAAATTCGAATGTTATCCAACCCAAAACTCAACTCCTACAATCCCTCTTCCTTGGGAGGTTCAAACCCCACCTGAGAGTAGCCTGAGGGAAGTTCGCACCCTACCTATGTGTAGCCTGTGAACTTTCCTGGGAAGTTCGCACCCTGCTTCACCGTAGGGTGAGGGAAGTTCGCACCCTGCTTCACCGTAGGGTGAGGGAAGTTCGCACCCTGCTTCATTGTAGCCTGCAGGAATGCCAATGAAGTTCACACCCTACCTTTGTCTATGGTGTGAGAATTATTGTTCCTAAAAATGATGGTAGTTTTCAGTACTAGGGTTCGCACCCTGCTAGAGATGTGACCTGCAAACACAAAACAATGTTCGTACCTAAATTCCATAGCTCTGTGGCCTCTGTGGCTTTGATACCATGTACTAATTTCGATACACTTAATGTATTTCCTACGATTCTCCTGATCTAACAATTATACCACTGTTAAATACAAAATCGCTTCTACTAGTATTCTTGCGAAAAATTAAACCACGATCAAAACCACAATCACAAAGTGAAATATCAAGAACACATAACACAGAAGTTTTACCGGGAAAGCGTAAAGATAAAAACTCCATGATCATATATTATGTATATCATGAATCATGAAACAATCTCATACAAAACTCTAATCCAAGAGCTCTTAGTACAATACAATCATCTCACACAGTCATACACAAATTAGCAAATACATGTGCCAATTCCTGTGTCCAGACAGCTTGCCTCCTCTGCACAATCTCTGCAATTCGAATTCTCACAATAATCGCCAACGAATTGCCTAGTTTTCACATGCTCATAAGCATATCCACTACATGTGTGATCAAATCACAAATGATATCCAAATTGTCCCTTTCACCTATTATATCAACTGGGTCTCCACTGGATCTGACATGCATGTAGTTAACCATGGCGAATCTTTAGTTGCATGTGAGTTCACTGATTAACTGAACTCTCACTAGTGCATGTTTAGTTACAACTAGTACAACTGATCTTAACTCACTTAACTACACTTATGATTCTGTTACAAATCCAACTCACTCAGTTATGAATGAAATAATAGATTAATATTTATTGTCCAATTTATTTAAGGGAAAAATAAATTAGACACATGTTTCTTGTTGATTTTTCAATAGAACTAGAATATGTAGTCACTACAATTGAGAAAATCTTGGAAGAACCTATGAACGAGGTAGTTCTTCAGGAGTTCTTCGAGCAGGAGGCTTTGGCACAACAACAGGTCGAAGCAGCTCGAGCCAAGCTTGAGGCTTTTGAGGCAGAATTAACCAAAGCAGAGTGACTCGGGATGAGTCACAGGTGAGTGTTGGGGGCATGTTGGCCCTTGACCAAGTTTTGGATATCCTTGGTCATGTTTGACCTATTTTGGGACTTCGATAGGCTGGTCAAAGGTATAATGCAAGTTGAAGCAGATATCACAGGATCTCAACCCCTTTTTAGGGAAATTTTGGGTTTTGGGCTTATGTTGGGATGTTGGCCCATGGGTTTACCCATGTTTTGGCACTTTTGTAATGTATAAATAGATATATAGGAAATGTAAGGAGAGGGGCCAAGTTGTAAGTGGTTCTAAGTTCAAGTGATTGTAAGAGGCTTTGTGCATAGTGTATGTTAAGACTTGCAAAGCTAAGTGCAATTCATCTGTAGTGTTGTGTGCACAGACTCTAGGAAGGCTTTTGTGTTGTGACTTCCTCACGGAAGGAGGATCTGGCGAGGTATGCGCAGATCTCCTGTCCTCTTCGGAGTAGGATTTTGATGATATGTTCCTGTAAGAAGCTTGACAAAATATAATAAAGAAGAGAAGAGTTGGTGGACGTAGCCCCAGGCTAGGGGTGAACCATGCATATCATGTGTTATGGTTGCTTCGTGCATTATGGTTGTTATATTGTTTATATGATGTATGCTTAGTGTTATAATGTATTCTTATATGGATAAGACATGATAGCTTAGTGCCTAGTAATGTGAATAAGATGTTAGATTTGATCTATTTTTTTATGCTAAGTGCTTAGATGTGTAGATCTGGTTGAATATTCTGTTACTCCGTAATTAGGGTTTTATTTGCAAAGTAGATACTGGTTAAATACTGATGAGTGGTAACTACTAAGTGCTTTGTTAGAGTATTGTAATCACTAATTTGTGTCCCAGCTAAGGTTGCAGACACTGGAGTCCTACAACCACCCCTGCCTCTACCTCGGGTGAGACTTCATATGCTTCACAGGTGTTGCTGAAAGGGCCGGTAGTTAGGATTTTTTTGGTGCGTTGTTGAAATGTTTAACCCTGGGTCTACCCCTGTGTCAACATCATCCTATCATCATTAATGCCAAAAATAATGGCATCAACATAAACTTCAATTATCAACAAATTGCTTTGATTTACCTTTATGTAGAGATTATTGTCTGAATTACCTTTCCTGAACCCTTTCTATTGTAGATACCTATCCAATCTTGAATACCATTCTTTGATGGCTTGTTTAAGTCCATATAATGACTTCTTTAATGTGAAAACATAATATTCCTTTTCTGATAGTATAAATCCTTCTAGTTGTTTGATGTAGACTTCTTCTTCTAGTTCTCCATTTAGGAATGTTTATTTTACATCCATCTAATATACTTTTATTTTCTTCAAACATGCATAAGCTAAGATCAATCTAACTACTTCCATTCCGGAAACTAGAGTAAAGTTTCTTCCAAATTTATTCATTCAACTTGAGCATATTGTTACGAGGAAAATATCTCTATGTTTAGGGGCAACCACAACAGACGAAAATGACTACATAAATCAACTCTATTCTCAAGTATGTTATACAAACAAATATACTAGCAAGACAAGATAAAAGGACTACCTTGTCCAGACATTCGATGAAGTCCACCATTGATCACTTGACCCAAAGCGATATACCTGCAACTATTCCTCAACAACCAAGCAACGCAATCATATGGAGATAATATATGATGTTAACACATTCAATAGCATAATCCATTAACATTCATAACAAATACACCCATGGAATAATAATCAAAATATTTGCAAGATATCAATTGGACGAGAAAAGAGTATTTCTATTAAGATATAATAAGCAGAAGTGAATAAGTTACAAACTTTTGTTTCGACACGGTTTGGAACCGAGAAACTAGGTTCCTTCTAGTTAGGCCTCCACCAAAGGCAAGCTCATGTAAGAGAGACAATGGAGTTCTCACTCAATAAGGGAATATATTGGGGGTTGAACACTGTGTTCAGACTTAAAAGATAAAGGGATGCAGACTCAAAGTGAAGTGAATAATTCCTCCAGAGTAACTTTGCTCTCAAAGTTGAATTCTTTATCCTCTTTTCCATATCTCGGAATTGGCCCACTTATAGCCTTCAAGTGGAACTGAAGGTCCGATTTGGAACATTTCCTATATATGGAAGGCCAAGGATCATTGATCTCCTGTCGTGATATGGAAACATGACACTATTTTTCAATTTTGGGCACATTTCTCGATGTGCACGGGTTGTAGTGGTGTAACCTGCGTATACACATGTTGTACAGTAGGCAAGGTGCGTATATGTGGAAAAAATGTATTTTTATCTCTGGGATTTGCAAAAAGGGATTAAAAGTCTATATGGAAAAATGGAAAAAGTCCTTAGGTGGAAGACTACATGGGGTGAGGAAAATATTTCTATAACATATGCCCCCTAATGTGTGAGGTCAAAGGAGTATCTACGATGGCCGAAATACATTATAAAAACCTAGAAGTGGAGTGATGGGGAACCATCTAGAAGAACTAGTTGCTCATTACAATCTGTATTGAATTTGCATACATGGATGCCAATTTGAATTACACTGTATATCCATGTGAAAATATACGAAACAACTTTATGTGGCCATGAATAGGAAAATACAAATGTGTTTACATGCCAAAGGTTGTCATAGTCACGAACAAGCCCCAATAGAACCAGTCTCAAAATCAATCTGAATATATCTGTATACAATGGAGTACAATCTGATCTCCCATGATCATTGAAGTCACATAGGTAGTGATCCAATGAAAAGGAAGAAACAACTCAGGAAAGTTGCGGCCACATATTGATGTCTTCAAGTCTTCTACATAATCTTCCAAAAGTGAAAGTCTACATCATGTGAATAAAGGAGTTGAGGCCGAACAAAATGAGAATTCATTTGATTATCGGTCATTGAGGTATACCATTAAAAAACGCAAGACAACCTACAGATGGTGAAAGTAGGTATCAAGGCACTGAGTACATTCTTACAAGTGTAAATAAAGGAGTCGGGTTCGAACACTTGAAGAATCCATTGATCAGGAGACATTGATTTATTCCCAAATGTCAATGGCGAGATAACTTTCCACTAATGACTGGAAGCCTCTAGGTACTCATAGGTATCTAGGTCTTATTTCTAGAATAGATGACCTGAATTTGATGGAAGGATACCTATTGAAAGGAGAGCATTAAAGAATCTCTCATCATTCAGCATGAGGTACAAAGCAGGAGGTTCATGATTTGGAGGAAATGGGACAAAGAACATGTTCATGAACCAATGACCCTGTGTGTCTTTCGCGTGTGCCAAGTGCAAGTGGTACATGAAAAATACCCTCTGAATAGCAGCCAATGAGGAAAAATGATGACAAAGGAAAGGAAACTACCAATAAGGCTAATGGCATCTAAGACAATTCATGAATCCCAATGTGTGAATAGATGTCTTTCCATCGAACACAATGGAAACCACCCATTCAATGACGAATAATGAAATGTCGACTGTTGGTTTCAAGGTTACCTACTAATGAGGAAAGTAGGGCCAAGGTGTGTAATAGGACTACAACATAATGTGATTCTGAGAAAAACTGAGGGTATGGCTGACATGCAAAGTCAATAGTTATGAGGAATGACCAACACAAGTTGATAGACATCCTTTGAACAAGAGAATGAGATATATGGAAGACTCTAGCAGCATAGACTAAATGATGAAACCATGAAATGCAGGAGGCATCAATAAAACTCTCCATAGGGACTGGAAGAGTAACCAGTCAGTGGAGAAAACTCTATGTAACGAGCTCAGCTTCCTAAGGCCATGCTAAACCCAAAATTATGATGATAAGTAGAATCAATAACTTTTTTCTCTATTCAAAGGCGACACAAATGCTGGCAATATAATATAATACTCCCTTCCCACCCATCTTTGTTTTTTTTTCATAGTCAAATGAATGCTATGATACAGAGAAGGAAATGAGTATCGCAAGTAAGAAAAACTAGTTCTAGTAGTGGAACATACCTATGCTCAATGCAAGGGGGTGCATGTAGGAGATGGAAACTCAGGGGAATGTTCCCTCCTGGGTATAGGGTGTCAAGTTGCAGAGGATATAAATGAGGCTCTGCTTGGTTGAGGATGAAAAACTATTGAGGAAAACGGTTTATAATGCAAAGCGAGAACTGACTTTAGGCTCAATACTGCAAGCAAGGGCATGAGATGAAATCACAACTTAACGCCAAAAAATGTCCTTTTTCGTAATCTTAGTCTACTTGGTGGGAAAAAGGGATAAAATTGTACCAATTAGATGTCCTTTCAAGTCCAATTTACGAGTGTGAAAGAGACAAGTTCACTTGGCAATCTTTTCACTTTTTGAAAACGAGATAGAAAATAACTTAAATCAAACTCGGATAGGGGTCCTCTAGGTATAGGTCAACATGTTTATGAGTGATAAATGAGGCTCAACATAAAGTCATGTATTAGCTATAAGGGACTCCTGGTCCTACAGAAAAAAATCTTTGCATGGGCACCAAATGGAGCAGATGATCTAACTAGGTTACCCATGTTTGGTAAGTCTCTACCATTTGATAACTACATGTCTTGTAGCAGATGAAGGGTTCTTTGTTGCAACAAATGGGTTCATACCTAAGGCATACAAGTGACAATTATAGGACAATGCAAGTGTGCATGATGGAATGGTTACCTATCCTATATGATGGGTAGTGAAAATACATGTCCATAGTTACGAACG
Source organism: Picea sitchensis (assembly GCA_010110895.2). NCBI lineage: Eukaryota > Viridiplantae > Streptophyta > Pinopsida > Pinales > Pinaceae > Picea > Picea sitchensis. The sequence goes on from SNQJ01S0027214.1 coordinate 62,305, forward strand.
ATCAACATAACGCTAAGAACCAAAAGAATCCCTAACGAAAACTACAAAAACCAACTCAATCCACTATTGTGTTAGTCCATTAGGAGAAAATATGATTCGAAACTATATAAAGTGGGTAAAAACTGCTATAAATAGTAACAAAAATCAAATTTTACCATGTCATTTGACTTTGTTACCCAAATAGTGAAAATTGGACCAAATTACCTTTGATCTTCAACGAGTGATTGTCGGAGCATCGAGTGATGGAATCAAAGACCGTCTGGATCAGGTAATTCCTCTTCCCATCCTTTTCCTTTCTAGTGGATTGCATTTTTTATTTAGGCTTCACAATTTGAGTTATTTAAAGTGCAAATTAGGTATTTAGGTGTATGTGGGCTACCACTGATTGGGTCACGCATACGTGAGGTTATACATGACTGTGTAAAATACATACTACATATACTCAGCCCTATATGCGGCTATGAATGTTGCAACCCACATACAAGTCCGTAAACAAGGTTTTTGATGGTTGCTAACTCAAAAATTGATGTTTCTCTGGTAGGATGGTGCTAGAATGGAGGGAAAGGGAACATGAGGAGGTAGATGCTACTATGTAAAGAGATCTTGAGGCCTCAATGGCCTTGAAAAGATATTGTTTGTACAAATTTTGGGAATTTAAAGGGATGAGGGCCCAAGTGAGGTTGCTATAGTTGCTCCTGGATTACTGGGATCCAGATAGTGAAAGCTTCAACCTCGATGGGAAACCATTTAGGATTGAAGTCGAGGATATATATTTTTTGACTAGGCTATCATGTCAGGGTGAGGTGGTGAACCTCAAAGCCCGGGGAGCTGGGAGAGGTATGAAGATAGAGGATTACATAGATTCTCACTATATAGAAGGGACCGATAAGGTAGGGAGTCAACTCCCCATCCGAGTGATAAACAATCTCAGCCTCAAGATTGTTGTCCTTGTTTTGACCTAGATCACAGGGTCTACTTCGTTGCACCAGGAATCGAGGTTGATCATGTTATATTATGTAGAGTGTTTGAGACCCAGAGTGTATGATTGGTGCACCTCACTACTGGATAATATGAATATCCAGTTGATAGAATGAAAACAGGGTGACAAGAGTAACTTTAGGCTTGCATCTATATTATGTAGATTTTTCTTTGAGCGGGTTCTAGGTTTGGGATCTAGAATTGAGATCATTCCTCAAGGACCTCACGATCCAGCCATGACATGGTGGACCGAGGTAATGAGACGACATGGGGGATTTAGGGTGCCCACACCCTACATCGATGATTTATTTTACTAGTCGAGACAATAGCTCATTTCTCTAGATGACTACCCCCATGAAGGGATCGACTTCAGAGGGGACCTTGACATGCCATGGCCACCAGGGACAGCCTACAGGGACATAGGTATGTCAAAGTTTTTAAGTATTTCATTTTTTTGTATTTTTGTATAGTAAAAGAAAATTATTTTTAGATGATGCTTAAGTACTAATAAGACACTTCTGTGACACAGACGTAGGTCCTTGGCAACCGAACAGGATTCCATGACATCATTGGAGGAACCGGGGAGATGAGGCGGTTGGAGGAGAAGAAGAGAGAATCCTTCAAAATGTGCATGGAAACCTGTCTCGTTTGACACATAGGATTCTGATGGTTCAGGTAGAGGATCTGTCAGAGGCCATGCAATGGCAAGTGGTTGGTGTTCCTAGAGCTTAGGTGTGACTCTTTCGACGTCTCACAAACATTGTATTTTGTTATCATGATACATATCCAATGCCACAGATGTAGATGTCATGGATTTTGTATTATCGGTTGTATATGTGTATTGAGGGTGTTGGCCCCAATTTTGTACTATAAACATCATATTTTTTGAAATATATATAAAACATGGTTCTTCGACTTTACTTATATTACAATGTGTACTAAGATTGTTTTCCTTGCTTTAGTTGTGTGACAAATGCCAATCTAAAAAGAAATTAGCATAAGCATCAGATACATAATTAAAACTCGTAGGTATGTGATGATAAGTAATAAAATAAAATTGTTTCTCTAAAAGATGTACCCATAGGAATAGTCAGAGTAATGTGCGATCGCACACGCGGTAACTTTCGTTCAACTGACATACTACTAACTAGGAATCTAGGCAAACCTCAATAGAGTGAATACCATGTGAAATGGAATCACGCAAAAGTTCTATAACGACATTATATTCAGCCACATTATTTGTGGATGGCCCTAGGCATACACCACTTGAAGACACCAGTAGATACTAGGGTGAGTAAACCACCCAAGTAGTGGAATCGAAGTTCTATGTATGACGACTGGCTCCGTTTTCTTATCCTAAGTAGATGAAGACTCCGTTGACATCTACCAACCAAGGGAAAAATCGATAAGCAAGTTGAAGACAAAAAGTAAAGGGAAAATATATATACACTAAATTATATTAGTGTAAAAAGAGTTATGCCCAAGGTTAGGGCTCAAGCATAATATATTTTCAAGTAGAGCTCATTCCTAGGCTCGACCAACATGTTCCCTTCATAATATTCTAAATCATAGGCTCCTTTTTGTAAGATATGTCATACGATATATGGATCGGGCCACATGGGTTTGAATTTGCCTTCCCCCAGCGGTTCTTTATCTTGATCATATAAAAGGACCAAGTCACCCTCAGGGTACAACCGAGGACAAACAAACTTATCGTATTGACCTTGACACGTCTTTTATTCACTTCGATATCTGTAGAGGCATATCGAAGTTTCTCATCAAGACTCTCTAGGTGTACGAGACGTTGTTCAAGATCGAAAGTGTCAGAGAGGAGCGTGACTTCCAATCTAAGAGAAGAGATTTCTCATTAAATAGGTAATATCGACTCCACATTGTTTACTAACTGGAAAGGAAAAAATATGGTGGCAATATTGACTGAGGTTTGGTATGCCCAGAGTGTGGGATATAGCATAATATGCCAGTCAAATTTACTCTGGCTAACAATTTTCTGCAAAATGGTCTTGAGAGACATGTTTTCAGCCTATACCTATCCATTTTCTTGGGGGTAGTAAGGGGAAGAATGACCATGCTTAAACCCCATTTTGGATTATATCTCTTCCATCATTTGATTATGAAAGTGACTACCATGATCCGTGAAAATCTCACTCGAGATACCAAACCTGGCGATAATTTGATTGAATATGAAGAAGGCAACATTCTTCCCATCGGATTTAACTGTAGGAATGGCCTCGACCCATTTAGTAAAGTAGTCTATGACCACAATAATGTGTTGATCCCCCCCAGTCGAAGTTGGGTTTCAATCCATGAATTCCACCCCCCACTTGGTGAAGGGACCGACGGTAATGACTGGGTGAAGAGGGGACGGATGTGAGTGCATTTTCTGAGTGAACACCTGGAAGGGGTGACACTTCTTAACCACTTCAACGCAATATTTAAATACAGATGGAATAACTGGCTTGAATTGTTTTTTGGGCTGTCGCAAGCCCATATAGATGGGCACCACAAGCCTAGATAGATGGCCACCACAAGCCCCACTATGGAAATTGTTTAGAACTGACTCGGATTCTTCGTGAGTTAAACAATGATGCAGGATATTATCTATTCCTCAGTGATACAAAGTGTCGCCAACGATAATGTAATTCTTAGCTTGGTATCATACACATCGTCGGTTATCTCGAGAGATGTTGAGGGAAATTCAAAGTCTGAAGATAGAGAACAATGTCTCCATACCAGGGGTTGGATGACGAGACAAGGAAAATGTGTTCATATGAAAATGAATCAACATGAATGACATCCTTTTCCAATTGTGGGAAGTCGGATATTAACTCTACAAAGACTAGCGATTTCTTGTATTTTGCAGAAGCAAAATCAATATCAAATTCTTGTAAAATGAAAATCCATTTATTGTATTTTCCTCCTATGATACACCTGGTAAGGACATATTGAAATGGATTGACATCAAAAACCTTAGTAGTTTTGTAAAGAAATATATAATGGCGTAATCTTTGGACTTGATGGACAAAACCCAAAGCTATATTTTCAATGTGAGAATATTTGATCTCAGGACCGACTAAGTTTTGAATAAGATAGTAGATGGCATGCTCGTGGAGCTCATCATCCTCCTAAAAAAAAACCATACCAATCATCTCTTCAGACACGAAGACATAAAGCAATTAATCCCTTCTGTAGTCAGGATACTTCAATAGAGGCATCGATTCCAAGGATTTCTTCAAATCATCGAAGAATTCTTGGGCTCGCTCATCCCAGATAAAAGGGGTGTCCTTCTTCAAAAGATGCATGAAATCCTTAATGATATTGGCATTGTTTTCTACAAACCGATGTAAAAAGTTAGATTTCCCTTGTAAACCTTGAAGTTGTTGAATAGTGCATGGGGGAGGCAATAAAAGTATTTCCTCAAACTTTAATGGATCTACCATGATCCTGGTCTCAGAGACTAAAAATCCTAGAAGACGTCCAAACCTAACGAAAACGATGCATTTATGAGCGTTCAACCAGATTCTATAATGACGAAATATTTCAAAAACTATTCAAAGGTGATTAGAGTGATCGACTCTCTTACAAGAGTGAGCAGGAAGATCGTCAAGAGAAACTTCACCTATGTTCTTAATATCATGGAATGTGAAGGTCATAGCACATTGGAAGGTTGCTCTGGCATTTTTAAGGCCGAAAAGCATATTTCGGTATGAGAAAGTACCCCAAGGACAAATAAATTTCATCTTGTGTTGATCCTTGGGTTTAATTTGAATTTGGTTATACCCTGAAAATTCATCCATGAAAGAAAAAACTTTGCTTCCTGCACACTCATCGAGAATTTGATCGATGAAAGGTGTCGGGAAGTTGTTTTTAGGACAGGCTTTGTTCAGGTCATGAAATTCCATGCATACACGGATGGTTTCTTGATTCTTATTCACAGGAATGGGATTGGATACCCATTCAGTCAAGGGAACTGGGTAGATAAAGCCATCATTAAGTAGTTTCTCTACATTCACCTTAATAGTAGGGGCCTTCTAGGGATTGTCATCTCTAAGATGTTGTTGAACAGGCTTAGCATCCAGGTAAGTTCTAATATTATGTTTGACAATTTTAGGTTCGACTCCTACCATCTCTTCATATGAACAAACAAATACATCTCATAATTCCTTGAAGATCTCAGTGTATATCAGGATTTCTTCTAGTGAACAATCCGCACTGATGTGTACATTTTCAATCTTGCCAGGGGTACGAGAGATATCAATCGTGACAATAGGAGAGATACTAACCATATTTCCTTCATCATAAATGTCGTCCGTATCAAGTGGAACTATAGTGTGACTGTCTATCTCACTCAAAGTAGATCGAAAGTTATCTTGTTTGATTCTGGCAAGCTCTAGGAGAAAATAAGAGCGATGTTGCATATCATCCCAAGATTTGTCAGAACCATTCATGGTTTCGATGATAGCTTCATGTGAGGGTAAAGTATCATCAAGGTATTCATGTGATAAATACCACAAAGTGTCCCACATAGGCTTAAGAACATAATCCTCCTTGTCCATCAGTAAGGTAATAGGATCAGGATCAACGAAAGAGTCCAGAATAACTTGATACGATATATTTTCTATCGATAGTGGCATGGACATTCCAACATGAAACTAACCTTCACAAGACAAAGTCAGGGAAGGTAGGGTGCAAGGATCATTAAAATAGGAAGTGTGGAAAGGAATGGACCTCTCTGACGAAACAGGCCTACTGGACATGGCGTAAACATGGTGAATCGATGCCATGAAGTTGAAGGTACCCATAAGGGATGAATACATTCTGACATTGATATTCTTAGTTGTCGGATGAGAATTGTCAACCACAGGGATTGACGGTCCAACAGATGCATTGGGGCTAGCATACGAAAAGGAAAACGGGTTGATCGTCATGATCTTCCCATCATGTGGAAAGAAAAGAGTGCAGAAGATGGACGATATGATGACAGACATAGCATAAGTCCGATTGCGTCCTAGTAACAAGTTATAATCGAGGGATGCATAAACCACCTCGACATCCACCTCTAATGTCTTCCCACCTAACTGGACTGTAAAGGAAGGAATAATACCATGAGGGAAGAAGGAATGACCGTCAAAATCATTCAACATGGTCAAAGACTGATGAGAGTCAGAGATCCAAGAGCTTTCCAACAGATCAGGGACATCACACATGTTGCAATGCCTTCATCAACAACCACATGCTTGATGTTATACTTTGAATAACCCACATGGATTTTGAATGCCATATGGTAAGGCAAGCAAGGCTTCACATATGTGACGCCAAACTTGATAAATTTCGAGCCACTAGGGTCTAGAGATCATAATGCAAATAACAAGGCATTCCTTTATGAAGGACACGTCTGGAGTACCTCCAGAGCCGACATTGCACAAGGGGTTTGACCCAGGTCCTCAACAATAGACTAATTCTGGGCATCTCTAGCATTTGGATTGTGGGTAGAGTGCTTGAGTACTCCTTTCGAAATATGAGGTAATAGATCTAGTTTTTTGATTTGCAAAGGTGTCTCCAAAGGAGGAGGATATTCTAGACCAGGTACAGTTTGTTAATAACTGTAATCGCAAGACCAGGTGGCTACATTAACCTTAGAATTGATCATATTGATACACAAACGGTCACCATCTTGTGACAGTGGGTTTTGACTCCGACTGGCCACATTTATGTCATTTGAGGAGCTCAAGGCCATGTACTGGTTATGTGGAAAAGGATTTGTCAGCATGACAAGCCGTAGAGATAAGAGCCTCACAACTTCGCAAGTTTAGGGAATAAATGAGTAAGATGATCATCTGTACAAAGTTTCCAGGGAAATTTCACCTTACACCTTTCTTTCTTTCCCTCACCAACATTATTATTCATCTTCTCATTATTACCATTGTCCTTAGGTTTATTATTATTCTTCCCACCCTTAGGATTATTATTACGTCCTTTCTTCTTATTCCCGCCTAGTTGGTGGTTACCATTTGGGTTGGTCTATGATTGCATGGAATGTACATCTACCGACTGAGTGGGATTGGAAGACACAGATGAAGATGGACCTCCTGTAGACTGGTTTAGAGACAATTCTTTAAAATGGATTTTCACCGAGTCTGCGGATTTCACATTGGTGGATCCTACAATGCCATCGGCATGAAGTCCGATATTTTATCTAGGGTCATAGTTTGACCTCGGTGTGTCCGGAAGAATATGGTATACCATCCCAGACTAAGTGTATATAATATCTAATTGTTTGGCTTTGAAGATTGATTCTTCCTCCAATGCAACCCCAGATGTAGCAACATCCTTCAAAATAGGAGGCTGGAAGGACTTAAGGAATGATTCTAATAGTAAATCTGGGGGTATGTAGGTCTTTATCAACCTCTTCCATGTACACCACTCTTATATGTGATCCAATATATGAGTGGCTTTGTCCTAGCGTAAGTTCAACAAAATTTCTAGGCCAACATCGTAACAACCAATAAATTGGAAGTGGTTAAGGAAGACCAGCACCATCTGAATAAAGGTCCCATATGCCCCTTAGGAAGCTCAATATACTATTTTGTGGAAACCCCTATGAGGGTGCTTTGAAATAATATTAACCAAATGGAATCGTCATTAAGGGAATTTAAAGATCACCATAGGTGAAAGGTGGTGACGTGATCACCAGGATCCTCTCCATTCTTACCTTCGAATTTTGGAATATCTGAAGGAAGCTTGGTGGGAATGGGGGGAAATGTAGGATCATGACACATAGGGTCATTCATCAAATTAGACAAGTTTGGAAATTTGAGTGTGTCCAGAAAAGTGAGACAGGGTTGTGGCATCCAACCCCAAGCTCCCTGGAAAGATTATGTTTAGGGAATCGCAGCCCATCTAGGGTTCTGGTAAGCACCATGGCCTTGTCCGGGATTGTAATACCCTCCTCCAATATTATTCGTAAGAGGTTGGTTGGGCAACATTCCAGTATGAATGTTTTGATGGGAGTTATAAAAACTGCCCCCAGATGGAGTGGCTCCAGGTTCGGGGTTGCCCGAGGTGTGAAACTGACCTCCTCTGGCTATGAATCTGGAGGATAAAGGTGGATTCTTCATGCCAAATGTGTTGGTCAGAATCAACACTGAGGAGGTGAGGGTAGAGGATGAAACTTGAGTAGAATATTTTCCACTAGGTTGGTTACTCCATCTAGAAGCAACAGGATTAGACCCAAGGTTAAAATAAGAAATGCCTCCCCCTATAGGAGTCATTTGAGGGATCTGAGATCCACCAAACAATAATTGAGTATAAGGAGGAGTTGTGCCCCAAGTCCAATGCTAGCATTAGGGCCAGCAACTGAGATGGAATTTGAAAACTACGAAGTAAAATTAGGCATACCATAGGAAAAAGGACTAGAGGCCATAGGGATGGATTTAACATTATAGCCCAGTGAGTGACTAAGAGACCCAAATGGGTTCATGGAAATAGGTTGAGCATTCACGATAGGACGAGAAACAATGATGATAGGTGCCTCCGACACTACAACCATTGTGGTTGCAGGACTCGAAGGGGTGCCATTAACTATAGTAGATGTGGGAGTTGAGGGACTCCCATTATTTTGATGACTATGTTCAGTACTCATCCTTGTAGAATCACAAGTCCGATAAGTGTAGGTGTGTGTACCACGTCTAATAAATCTAGGCATTTTAGAAGGCAAAGAATCAAAATTTGGTGGTAACTGTAACAAGCAACGATACCGACAGGGACGCTGGTCTGAATCCACGATGACTTATGACCCAAGATATAAAAACAAATCCTAAGTCCAACTAGTAATCAAAGAGCACACCAAAAATAATAAAATGACCAATATGCACACAAACAGGATAAAGTGGTTGAAAGGGGCCTCCCTCCCTAAAGTAGGTATTCCTCACCCAAGAGGGGCCTGAGACTCCCTACTAAAGATCATAGGTAACAAAATCATTTATAAGGGCCCTCGTGGTCTTAACAACTAGTCGTTCAGATCCTCTCGAAGAGGTAATCCTTCATAAAGGTTGTGTGTTGTCCGACCCTTATTTGACCCAGGGTACTTGCAAAATAACCCCTACAAGTAACCTATGTGGCACCTAAGTCAAGCAACTAAGAAACCACTTTATAACCAATGCACATGCGAGCAGTCGTAAGTCAAGTCCACCATATGGGAAGGGTAAAAAATCCTGAAACCTTGAAAGCATGGCTTCTCACGGATGTAAGGGCACTAGCAAGATCCCCATATATGAATAGATCCCCAGAAATATCTCTGACGCTAAGAAGGTATCGGGGGGGATATCCCTTCAACCGACATTGCACGACCTCATGATTAACTTCAATGTAAGCAGAGCCTCCTGATATTTTCAATTATAGAATGGATTTCTCCACTCCCTTAGTCAGACACATATGTTGATTTAATATCCTTGGAGAAGTTTACTCACAAAATCTTATTCCAAGGCACTAAATCCTAAGCTAGTTTGTGCACCCTAGAAAATAAAACCGTTACTAATCAATTTTAAATTATAGCATTAATTTTAATGTCCATGCTTAATCAAAAGGTGCGGTCATGAAACTAGTGATGTTATGACTCAACAAGTAAAGTAAATGAATATGAAAAAAATGCAAAGTCCTAAATTCAATTTTCGATAAATGATATGCTTCTTCAAAAATGCAATTTTCAATTCAATTTTGCAATTCAAAAATAAAAAATGCAATCTTTGTTTACATGCACTAAGATAAATGACAAAGACTCAAAATATCAAAATGCCAATCAATGTAAAATGCCTAATATTTTTGTATTTTCAATATAAGAAAAATGAAAATGCATTGAATGAACAATAGCTTGATATATAAAGACTCTATTGTGTATAGACAGAGACAACCCAAGTAGGATATCAAGGAGAAAAAACACCCATCCCAAGGTGCAAGGACAATCAAAATGAAAATATGATGAGAAAGGCATTGCCTAAAAATTCAACCAAAGACAGGTTTCCTATTATTCCATAGACACTTAACAGTCACTACGCAGACCCAAGAAGACTCAACAATCATCAAAACCTACCCAACAACCACCAAACCCATCAAATAAGTAACAAAGGTTGATGTATGTGACTATTCGAGAGAAAAGCGTGTATGTATGCAACTTGCAGAAGGACATCATGCATATATATGTGATTGTCAAGCAAAAACCCATGTATAAGTGTAAAAGCATAGCTAGGCTAAGGAGAAGACTGAAAGACTCAAACCTAGAGTGAACAGAGGTTGTCAAGCAATCATATGACAAGAAAATTAGTATGAACTAGAGAAATCTAAGGAGAAAAACACTCCAAACCCTAGGAAAGAATATTTAATCCCCAGTATGGTTGTTAATTATGTTACAAGGAAAATCTCTCTATGGATAGGGGAAACCACAATAAACAAAAATGCTTGCAGAAATCAACTATATTCTCAAGTATGCTATATAAAAAAAATTGCTAGAAAGAGAATATAAAAGGCCTACCTCATCCAGACGTTCGATGAAGTCCATCGTTGAGCACTTGACCCAAAGTGATATACCTGCAACTAGTCCTCAACAACCAAGTAACACAGACATATGGTGATAATATATGATGTTAGCACATTCAATATCATAATCCATTAACATTCATAACAAAAACACCAATTTCAATAATAATTAAAATATTTGTAAGATATCAATTGGATGAGAAAAGAGTATTTCTATTAGGATATAATCAATAAAAGTGAATAAGTTATAGACTTTTGTGTCATCACGGTTCAGAACTGAGAAACTAAGTTCCTTCTAGCTGGGCCTCCACCACTTAATCCTCCACCAAAGGCAAGCTCATGTAAGAGAGACAATGGAGTTGTCACTCAATAAGGGAAGAGCTTGGGGGTTGAACACTATGTTTAGACTTAAAGGATAAAGGGATGCAGATTCAAAGTGAAGTGAATAATTACTCCAGAGTAAATTTTCTCTCAAAGTTGAATTCTTTATCCTCTTTTCCATAGCTTGGAATTGGCCCATTTATAGCCTTCAAGTGGAACTAAAGGGTCGATTAGGAACGTTTTCAGTATATGGAAGGCCAAGAATCATTGATCTCCTGTTGTGGCATGGAAACTCGACACTATTTTTCAATTTTAAGCACATTTCCTGATGTACATGAGTTGTAGTGGTGCAACCTGCATATAGACATGTTGTATAGTAGGCAAGGTGCGTATATGTGGAAAAAAAAATTATTTTAGCTCTAGGATTTGCAAGAAGGGATTAAAAGTCTACATGGGGAAATGGAAAAAGGACTTTTGTGCAAGACTGCATGGGGTGAGGAAAATATTGATATAACACATATCCCTTTCATACTAACCTTTCTTTATTACTAGTTACTTTTCCATCCTCATTTAGCGTGTTTCTGAATAACCATTTTGTGTCAATCACATTCTTATCCTTAGGCCTTAGAACGAGTTCCCATGTTTCATTCTTCTTTATCTAATTTATTTCTTCTTCCATAGCTTTGATCCATTGTTCATCAGTGTTGGATTCTTCAAAAATGTTGGGTTCAACTGTGGACAACAATGCTATATGTCTTTGTTCTTGTGAGTGTAATTTTCTTTGAGTTTCAAATCCTCCATATTTATTCCCAGTGATCTATTTTGATGGATGATTTTTTCTGCACTCACCAGCTAAGTGTTTTGGGAGAGATACAAATCTTTTGTTGGTCATCTTACTTTTTCTTTGCATCTGACTAATATTATTCTACTTCTTCTTTCACATCCTCTTCTCCTTCCTTCTCTGCTAAGTATTTTCTTTCTTCTTTGAGCTTTTGTACACTTGTCTCATCAATATGTACATTGATTCTTTCCACTATTATGTTGAGTCTCAGATTGAAACACTTGTATTCCTTGCTTTTGCTTGCGTTATCGACAAATATGCCTTTGTCAACTTGGGAGTCAAAATTTTCAATCCTGTCGTCTTCTCTATTGATGTAGAACTTGCTTCCAAACACTCTAAAATGATTCACATTTCTTAGTATTCATTTCCATAGATTGTAGGGAGTCTTATCATCATTAATTCTGAGCATCCCTCTATTAAATATATGAACTATTGTATGTACTTCCTATGCCCAAAATATGTCACCCAAATTTGAATCTTTCAACATGGTTTTGGCCATCTCTTGTACTGTCCTATTCTTTATTTCAGCAACTTCGTTTTGTTGAGGTGTCCTGGATGTTGCAAATTTCATTTTTATCCCGTGTTCTCCAAAAAATCACATGAATCCTTTCGATATAAACTCTCCACCATTTTCTGATCTCAAACATTTGATTTTCAAGTCTGTCTTTGTTTCAACCATCTCTTTATATATCTTGAAGTGCTCAAATTCCTATGACTTCTTAAGAAAGAAAACTACAGTCATTCTTGTGTAGTCATCGATCAGTATCATGAAGTATTTCTCACCATTTAATCCCTTTGTTATTGTTGGTCCACATATATCAGTATGTACAATATCCAATGATTTTTATGTTGAGTACTCCTTTGATTTGAACTTGGTCCTGATTTGTTTTCCCTATAGACAATTCTTACATAAAGTATTCATTAGCTTTGAGATTTCATGAATTTCTCTCACTGCTTCCTTTTTGTTGATTTTGAAAATATTGTCAAAGTGCATATGACCCATTCTTCTATTCAAGAGCCAACTTTCATTTTCCTTTCCTAAAAAAAAAAAAATTCTTTTCCAATTTCATTCAAAACATATATGTTGTTCAAAGTGCTTGTAGTTGTCACAACTAACCTGCCCGATCCTTCTTTCCTTATTTTACATTTCTCTTAGTCGAATCGAAGTGTGTGTCCCTAATCACACATTTGAATTACACTCAACATACGATGCTTCATATCTTCAATCAGTAGAACATTTTCTTCCATTCCATATTTATTCCAAGCTTAATTATGCCTCTACCTATAATTTTAGTTGAATCATTATTGCTAAATGAAACTGATCCATCTTTTTCTCTCTTCAAAGTTAGAAACATGTTCTTGTCACCTTTCATATGATTTGAAAAACCACTGTCAACATACCAATCACATTTCATGTGTTGGGCTTGTAGATCAAGCAAGCATTGATCCTGCTTTCGTTTCCATATCCCTTTTGGTTCCGATGTCTGACTGCTAATGTTCTACCTTGATTCCTTGGGTGGAATAGTCAATCTACAAGTATTCGCTATGTGACCAAAATTGTTGCATTTGTAGCATTCTACTTCATCCCTCAATGAACCAAAATTGTTTTGGTTCCTACTGTATGCTTCATAAGTTCTTCTGGGATAACCTGCATTGTTGCTTATGTTCTTGGCATAGACTCTGCAGTTTACATATTTATGTCCAAAATTAGCACAATTAAAACAATGACCATAAAATAATCTTTGATACCTTGGAATAGATGATATTTTTTATGATGCACTCCTTCTGAAATTGAATTCTTGAGACTTTTTTATTTCTGGAATGTTCTTCTTTGGGGGCTTGCATTCTTCCTTATTGGATGAATCTTTGACAATCTTTGCATAGCATCCTTTTTTTGCTTCATGTTCTATTTTCTTGGAGCTCGACCATTTCTCATTTTTCTAGAGATCTTTCCTTAAAGAGACTACTTATTCTTCCAAGCTTCTAATCGTTTTCTCCTTTTCTTCTAATTTCCTTATAATAATTTCCTCAATTCTTTTTTCTTCTTCTATTTGAATTTTTAGACTCGTGATCATATGATCTAGTTATTTAGAGTTAGAATTATGAGATCCCTCTTTCCTTTTTAACTTTTCCCTGAGTGACTTGTTTTTCTTTCTTTCATTCCTAAGTTCTTATAATGCACTGATTATCTCTACTCTGAGATTGAGTTCACCTTCTTCTTTAGAATCATATTCTACTTCCATGAAGAGTACTCTTTATGAATCACTGTCACTATCAATATCCTTCTTGTCTGATGAGGAACTGTCCTCCTTTGAGTAGAAATTTTTCTTGAAGAATTAGTTTCTTATCTTGTTTTCATTTTGATATTTTTGTTCCCTTTTAGAAGCTTCTTCTTCATCACTTTCTTTTTTCCTATGAGGACATTTAGAAGAAAAATGACCAATACCACCAAAATTAAAACATTTCAATAAAAACATACCTTTATACTTTCTGTTTCCTTTCTTAAATTTTCTTATGAAGTTAGCCATCTCTTCATCTTCGTCTGAATCATCACTATAGCTAAAAATTTATTTTGACTTTTGCATGTGCTTCTTCTTTGTCTTCTTGGAATCCTTGGAAGTTTCTTCCCTTGTGACTGGTGTTAGCACTCTGTAATTTGCCCAAGGTTGTGGAGGCAATCACAGAGGAAACATCAAAACCACTTTGAGTCTTGGATATAGCCCTCTAAGACTCAGAGAGGGATCACTCTGTCAGATTTAGATTTGTTCGAAAATGGATCTTAGGCTAGTTATGCAGAATATGATTTGTTTGAGGTGTTTGGTTGAAGGACTACTTTAGAATCCCATTGGGCTATGGGGTCTGTGACAAGTTTGAAATCAAACATAGATCTATAAGGTATTTCCACAGGGCGAGTTAATGTAAATGATGGATACTTTTAAAGTAAAGTGGTGTGCAATAGAAGAAGAGGATATGTTCAATCACAATAACAAATCATTTAAGAATTTCATCATTGTAATATCGGAAGAAAACATTAAGATTTTTAAAAGCTCGACACAGAGTATCAGAGATAAATTATGTGTTAAACCTCCTTTTAAAAATTAGAAAAAGAAAACATAATGATGACTGATTAGAATCACATTCAACGAATAAAGAAGACTTCACCAATTGTCAACATGTAGGAATCTTGTGAAAAAGTCCCTTTTATTGCTGGTGAATTTGAAAATTATTATAGAGAACAACCTTTTTGGGTGCAAGAATAAAAAAACCCTCACATTTGACTCATTAAAATATATAAAATAGACTCTCTCCAGGCTCAAGAGGTCAAATTCAACCACCTTGGCCAAAAATAGCAACAAATCCCCAAAAATATGGAACTGAAAATTTGGCTGAATCTGCTGAAAATAGGGGTACGCTCAGACATTTGTTTCTCCTCTACAGTGACACATGTGCACAAAATGAAGGAATTTATTTTATATGAGCCTATTATGGACAAAAACCTCCTTTGGTTTCTCCAAATTTGTCTCCATCTCACTGAAACAACTCCCGCAAAATCAGGACTTAAACAGGAAAAATTGGAAACTAAAAAAATGAGGCTGAAATATGTCTTTGATTCTCCCAATATGTGGCACATGTGAAAACACAGAGAGTGGTTTTTGTTCATCATCCTGTTATGGAGAAAAACCTCTCTCGGTGTTTTAAAATTCATTTTTTTTTGCCCGAAATCCTTCTTGGAAAAATACTGGTCGAACTGGCAAAAATGACGGTTTTGAGAAATTTGGGGAGGGCGGTTTTGGAGAGGTAAGTTGTATATCGGACCCCCTCTGAGGTGGTATTAGGAGGGGGGGTCAGATTTCACCAGGAGGTGACAAGTGTCCCTCCCAATACCACTTATCGGACCCCCTTGGTATTGATGGGATGTGAGGGGGGGGGTCCGATATGTATGGGGAGTGTGAGTGTTTAAACTTAGGATAGTTTTAATTTTTGTTTATTTTTTTTTTGTTTTATATGTTTTGACTTTTAATTTTTGTTTTCTATTTTCATTATATTTCATATTTTGTTTGTTTTTGTATTATGTTTTATTTAATATTATGTTTTATTTATTGTTTGTTAATTAATTTATATGTTTTATTAATTTGAATTATTTTATATTTGTTTTATTAAATGGGTTTTATATTAATTAATGTTTAATGTTGTTTTATTTTAATTTTTAACACTAACCTAAATTAACCAAAACACTAACTTAATTATTAGTTAATTAATTAATTAGTCTAACCTATTCTAACTATACTAAATTTTATTACTAACATTATTAACCTATTGATTTTTCTTTTAGCCTAAGTTTGTTTATTCATGCAGGGACGAGTGGTGGGCGAGATATAGTCAACTGGAAAAAAGAAAAAGGGAGTGAGGGTGCAGAGGTGGGCGAAGGATGAAATAGGGTGATGAAGGATCGGGAAAAACAAATGGAGAGGAAAATGGAATCAACTTAGCCCAGTAAGACAGATGTCTTCATCACGGGAGAAACGCCAAATAAGCAGTTGAAGAATCAAGTTGCTACGATTATAGGACCCCAACAACTGGGTTCTCTTGTTATGTTCTCATTTCATAGCCTGTAAATATTCCATGTAGCTCATCCATGCTTAATGTATTGAGATGTGCTCTTTCTTCTAGGGATGATATTTTAGAATCAAATCTCATAGGAAGAGACTTTGATACATTTTGAACAACCACTAAGTCATAAAATTCTACTCCCAATCCTTTAATAGTATTAGCTACTTCGTCAACTCAAAGAAGGTAGGCTGCAATGTCTTCATCTTCCTTCATATTCAACTGTTCAAAATTAGCTCTAAAAATTTGAAGCTTAGCTCCCTTTACCTTAGCATCTCCTTCATAAATATTTTGGATTTAATCCCAAAGATCCTTTTCACTATCACAATTCATAACTTTGACAAATACTAAATCAACTAGACTGCTTAGAATAATACCTTTAACCTTTGAGTTGTTTTTGTTGAGTTTCTTTCCATCTATGTCGATTTGGGGAGTGGTTGGTGTTGTATACCCATCTACTACTCATTTCAAAACATCAAATCCCTCTTCCTGGGAAAAGGTTTTCATCCTTTTATTCCATAAGGTATAGTTTTGAACATCAAACCTTGGTGCTCCAATCTTAACATATTCCATATTCTCCTTCTAGTGGTTAAACTACTTCGTAAAGGACCTTCTCTGATACCAATTGTTGGAATACTGAGAGGGGGGGGGAGTGAATCAACATGAGAAAAATTAGTAATTTTAATCATGATACAAAACATCCAATCAATATTACGAGAATTCAAAATATCATCAACACCATAAACATCACATAAACATAATACACCAGAATTTTACATGGAAACCCAATGCGAGAAAAAACCACGGAATGCTTTTCTTATTGATCAAAGAGTACATTCATTGGAGGAATCAACTTTCTATTTCTCTATCTACAACTCGAAGGAGGCGCCAACCCCCTATTTATAGGCTACAACCTGAAGGAAGCTCCAACTCCCTAATTTACTGGCTCCAACAGGAAGGAGGCTAAAACCTCGTTTCCTTACCCCATCCAACCACCCTGAAATATAGATGTAGACCAATCTGTCACTACCTATGTTACTGATAAAATGTTTCTACTGATATATTTGATATTCCTATTTTTTCTACGCATATCAATATCTCATCAAGACTGCAACCACACACACCTCATACCAATATTTATAAGATAATTCTCCAAATCAATTTCTTATGAATTAGTGAGACATACATTTTTCTAATTTCTTCAGAATACTCACCCTAACACACAGGATTGCATACCTTCAATCATGTAGCTGACCTAAGTTTTATATCCTTGATCTTCACAAATTTTCCTCACAGGTCCGCGACTGTGTGTAGTGTTTTTCTACGAGTATCCGTGCTTTTCCTCACTGTAGGTCGTAGATGTTCACTCTATTACTCCTGAAACCCACATATATACTCAAGGAATTCTTGTATGAAACCCCTTATCCATACTCTTGGCTCCTGCAAACTCCTTACTTCACTAGAATTCTCTTTCTTCGACTCACTACCTCATATCTCCAACCTGTATTCTCATAAGCGATTACAAAGAAGTGATTTGCAATTGACTCTTCTATGTGTTTTAAAGGGAAATTTCTTAATGGCGTGAATCTTTCATGCAACTCATGATGGCATGAAACTCACATGCAACCTATTATTTTTTGTTTACTACCACTTTACTTCAACATGCAAATTTTTTCAAAGGGTTAACATCAATGACAACCCATCTTCCAAAATCTAAAATTTCAAAAATTAATCTTTTCGATAATTAGTTAATGAAATGCAATAATTAATTAATGGCATGCAATAATTAATTATCCCTTCAATAATTAATTAATATTTTTCTATAATTAATTAATCCTTTCAATAATTAATCTTTCAACAATTAATTAATCTTTCAATAGAAAATAATATAACACATACCCAACATTCTCCCACTTGTTGTTTTCTTTGCATACACTAGGTTACAAGATTACATAGTCAACAATATATGGAAGTAATGCCTATAGATCCTCTACACCAAGAGAAACTATTAGAGCTCACAATTTTTTTTAATGAATTTGAAACATTCTCCAAAATGTCCACTTTCATCAACAACACCTTTTATTCAACCATTTCCCTCACAAAAGTGATACTATACATCAATATGATTTGTTTTTGAATGAAGACGAGTTCTTCGCTAGGAAGATTGCACCCTGACTGTCACAATCTATCCTTATGACTAGTTGTACCAACTCAATACCTGAACACAATTTTTGTAACCATATTTCTTCCTTTCTTGCATGAGTGGCTACCATGTATTAAACTTATGTAGTTGAGAGTGTTAGCACAAGGGTAGACCCAGGGTTCAACATTTCAACAACGCACCAACAAAACCCTAACTACCAACCCTTTAGGCAACACCTGCGAAGTAGATGAAGTCTCACCCGAGGTAGAGGTAGGGGTGGTTGCAGGACTCCAGTGTCTGCACACAGATCTGTGATTATAATATTCTAACAAAGCACTTAGCATATACCACTCATCAGTATTTAACCAGTATCTACTTCGCAGATAAAACCCTAATTACAGAGTAACGCAATATTCAACCATATCTACACATCTAAGCACTTAGCATAAGAAAACAAATCAGAGCTAGCATCTTATTCACATTACTAGGCACTAAGCTATCATATCTTATCCATCTAAGCATACATTATTACAGTAATCATAAATCACATAAACAATATAACAACCATAATGCACAAAGCAACCATAACACAGGATATACGTGGTTCAATCCTAGCCTGAGGCTATGTCCACCAACTCTTCTATTCTTTATTATCTTTTGTCAAGCTTCTTACAAGCACATAGCATCAAAATCCTACTCCACCAAGGACAGGATATCTGTGTGTACCTCACCAGATCCTCCTTCCCCAAGGAATTCATAGCACAAAATCCTTCCTACATTGTCTGCACAAAGAACTATAGATGACTTGCACTTAGCTCTGCAAGTCTCAACATACACTATGTAGAAACCCTCTTACAATCACTTGCACTTAGCACCACTTACAACTTGCCCCCCCTCCTTACATCACCTAGATATCTATTTATACATTACAAAAGAGACAAAACATGGGTAAACCCATGGGCCGACATCCCATACCCATCACATAAGCCCAAAACCCAAAAGTGCCCTAAAAAGGGGCCGAGATCCCACGATCTCCGCTTCGCCTTCGATCATCCTATCGAAGTCTGAAAATAGGTCAAACATGATGAAGGATATCCAAAAATTCATCAAGTGCCAACAGGCCTCCAACACTCACCTATGACTCATCCCGAGTCACTCTGATTTGGTTAATTCTACCTCAAAAGCCTCGAGCTGCTTCAACCTATTGATGTGCCAAAGCCTCTTGCTCAGCGAACTCCTGAAGAACTACCTCATTCATCGGTACTTCCAAGCGTTTCTCAACTATAGTGACTACATGTTCTAGTTCTTCTCCTCATCCTTCAATCTCTTTGAATAGTTAGCAAGTTGCATCCTGTACTGGCTGGAGCTTCTAAGTCACTTCCATGACTTTGCCTTGCATGGCATGAACTTGTTGTTGAAGAATGCACTTTTCCTGGGATTGTTTCATTATCTCAACTGCTGACAAGAGCTTCAACTGCACCTGTACTGTTGTTGCTTGTTGATTTTCCTCCTATATTTGTGACTCTAGTGTCTTTAGTTTAGGATTCTCAGTGAGTCGCTCAAAAGTCTATGCACTGCGATCACTTAGTTTTTTACATTCCATGGAAAAGGCCTTGATTTTCTCAACTGTGTTCCGAGCAGTTTCTTCTCTTTGATCCCTGCACATATTGTAGAGTACTTGGCATTATTTGTAGCTCTAGATCTACTATTCTATGTTGAAGTTGTTGAATTCCTTCAGCAAGCTATGCTACTTGGTGCTTCACTGGGTCTTCCTCCTTTTTCTCTAAGCCCATCACAGAGCGAAGTGCTTTGCATATTGCTTATTTTACTCCAACTTGCTCCATGAGTAGTTGTTATTTCTCATGCTGGATCTACACTTTCTACTCTTTGAACTTTGCTTGGAGAGCATCCTTCTCCTACTGCGCAACTCGACGTTTCTCTATCACTTCCTCTTGTGATTACTTTAGAGCCACTATGGCCTGTTTTATTTATTCTTGTGCATGACAAAGGCAGGCTTCGGTCACATCAACTATTTTTTAGAGTTGGGTAGGCTCATCTCCCAACAGTTGTTCTTATGATGGCGAGGGAGCAGTGGACACTGCATGGCTGGATTGAAGGGCTTGTTGTACACCTCTTAGCTCTGTCTCAATTCTATCATACATAGGTTATTTTTTTCTTTAGTTCTATGTAAAATATCTTCTGAAGCATCTGATACAGCTGCGATAGTGAAGTCAAAGTCATCAACTATGAGCATAGTCTACAGTTTTGGCTTACTATCTTTGGACTTCTTCCGCGATGTAGGTTTCATGGGGGAAACCTCTCTTTTCTTCGATGGATCAACCTCATCAATAGGATCCCAAGGTGGTGTTGCTTCGCCTTTCTTCTACTTATCTTCTTTCCCATCGTTCTCTTCTCTGTCCACTTCATCACCACCTCCTTTACCAGGTGAATTTGAAGCAGTCTCTTCTGAGGTTCTTCTTAGTTCCTGTACATCTTCTTTCTTATTCCTTCTGCTATTGTTGGGTGCATCGTATTCTTCGCGAGTAACTATCGGGCTTCCAATGAGGTTTGGGTCAGACAGTTATGCCTTCTCAACATGCATAAGGAACTATGTAGGTCATTCCTTAGTGATTTATTCTAGGTCCTTCTCTGTGACCTTATAGTATCACTGAAGCTCTTCTTTACTCTCATCTATACGTGCAGTGATATATATAAAATGCCTATCTGCGCGGAACTTCATAAGGGGCTTGAACATGTCCAGAGTGTTTGATGTCATACGGGGGAATGACTCGATAGCCCTCTTCAGCTGCAGGTAATGGTTATATTTCTCCGCCATGGTGAAGTGCCAATCTGCGTTGTTCTAATATTCTGGCGAAGTTCCAATTATGGAGACCCTCCTTCTGCAAAGTTCTATATGGATCTTCTTGCAATTTTTCTAACTTTTCTTTATTCTTGCTGAGATTTATATCCTTCTTCCCTATGATCTAAGTTACTAAGTTCCTCTTCCCATTTTGATTCTTATCTTATCTTGGCATAATAACTTCACGATGTTGATGATCTTCCATAGGGTTCAAGGGTAATACTTCTTCTCTGTCTGGGGTAAGTGCTCTATTCTCTTGTGTTCTTTCATCTTCGACACCCAAGTCTCTGGTTCTGAACAGTTTCGACATGTTCTCCTATTATTCTATCAAATGTGTTATTCTCCTAGTCATGAAATCTTTTAATTCTTTCTTTTTTTGTTTTAGGGCTTCTTCTTCTTTTCTCCAGATATGATCTTTCTCAATCCAGGGTTTTCCTAGCAATAAATAAAATGGGGCATTGTTCTCAATGAACTTAATGACCTCAAATTCTTCCTCTGTCAAAGTTCCATGAGAACTCATAGATGTCTGGGTAAGTCTTCCACATAGGGTTATCAGTTTTCCTCTAAATAATCTGTTTCCTCCCAATGAGGGAATCATACGAGGATTTCCCAAAATTTCCCAAGTTCTTTCTATCATGATATTCACCCGTGTTTCCTCATCCAGAACACAATCTATGTCGAAGTATCATATTCTTTCTTCTATGCATTCTTTGTCTTTTAAGATCTCTAAAAGATTGATGTCTCTATGATCATTCAGGGTTTCTTTTATTTCTGACAATACAGTCTCTGATTCTTTCTGGGGTTCTACCATAATCTTAGTCTCTTGGTCTTTCTCATGGTGTTCTTGTCTCATATTCATCTTTTCAATATTATCAATCATTCTAGGGTAATCCAAAACTTCATGGTCCATATCTTTACAACAAAGACAAGTAGGTATTCTATTAGGGAAATCCTTAGCAAGATGGCCCAATCTTCTACAACTGTAACAAAGGGTTAATACTCTCTTTCTCTTAAATGATCCCCAACTTTTCTTGTACTGTGCACTAGGATCATAGTAGCTAGCCTGCAAAAATTTCTTCTTAGGATCCTGCATCCATTTGTTAGTCCAAACATTCTTTATATGCATAGAAATAACATATCTCTCACTATTTCTATTAGATCTACTTATATCAAATATTCTTTCTTCTATTTGTGCCCTAGTTTTTAGGCTAGGACAAAATTTATCAAATATACCTAGATCCATACTTTTGAAAAAAAAAATCACTTATATTATGTTTTCAATCGAAAATTTTCACTGTTCTTACCTTTATTAGAGAAAAAAGCCTCAAGATCTTACCTCTTTTCTTCATATTTGATTCCTTTCTTAGCACGGATCTTTGCAATTCAAATAGAATATTGTGCACTCAAGAAACAGATCTACGCATAGAGATTTCTTTCTTTTCCTCAGTCCCCAACAATCACAGTTTCAGGTCCCAGCAACGGAACCATTTGTTGGCACAGGGGCAGACCCAGGGTTCAATGTTTCAACAATGCACCAACAAAACCCTAACTACCAGCCCTTTCAACAACACTTGCAAAGTAGATGAAGTCACACTTGAGGTAGAGGTAGGGGTGGTTGTAGGATTGCAGTGTATGCAACCTTAGTTGGGACACGGATCTGTGATTACAATATTCTAACACATCACTTAACAGTTACCACTCATCAGTATTTAACCAATATCTACTTCCCAGATAAAACCCTAATTATAGAGTAACACAATATTCAACCATATCTACACATCTAAGCACTTAGCATAAGAAAAAAGATCAGATCTAGCATCATATTCACATTACTAGGAACTAGGCTATCATATCTTATCCATCTAAGCATACATTATTACACTAAGCATAAATCACATAAAAAATATAACAACCATAATGCACAAAGCAACCATAACACAAGATATACATGGTTCATCCCCAGCCTGGGGATACATCCACCAACTCTTTTCTACTTTATTATCTTCTGTCAAGTTTCTTACAGGCACATAGCATCAAAATCCTACTCCGCAGAGGATAGGAGATCTGTGCGTACCTTGCTATATCCTCCTTCCCCGTGGAAGTCACATCACAAAATCCTTCCTATATTCTATGCACAAAGCACTACAGATGACTTGCACTTAGCTCTGCAAGTCTCAACATACACTATGCACAAAGTCTCTTACAATCACTTGCACTTAGCACCACTTACAACTTGCCCCCCCTCCTTACATCACCTAGATATCTATTTATACATTACAAAAGGTCCAAAACATGGGTAAACCCATGGGCCGACATCCCATACCCGTTACATAAGCCCAAAACCCAAAAGTTCCCTAAAAAGGGGCCAAGATCCCGCGATCTCCGCTTTGACTTGTGCTTCGCCTTCGACCAGCCTATCGAAGTCCCAAAATAGGTCAAACATGACCAAGGATCTCCAAAACTTGGTCAAGGGCAAATAGAGAGTGTCACTACAGTCTATATTTTTCTCATCCAATTGATTGCTCCTCCAAATAGGTTAAACACATACCCACTTGTAGATATTCTAAAATCTAGATCTCCATCCTAGTCTGTATCCACAAACCCATGTATGTCCAACACTCTATCCAACCCTGATATTCCTTGGTAGCACAATCCATAGCTATTAGTTCCACAACAATACCTGAAAACCCTCTTTACTATTGTCCAATGCTTCTTCCCTTGTTTTCACAGCTCAAAAATCCCACTGTATGTGCAATGTATGATCTAGTAAAGACTAGTGCATACATCAAACTGCCAACCACACTTGCATATGGAGCATGGGACATTCCCTCTTCCTCTTCCTATGTCTTGGGACACTGATCCACAGATAAATTTACACCTATAGGAATAGGAACCTGGACTATTTTTCATTCCTGCATATTAAACCTATGCAATATTGTCTTGACATATTTCCTCTGATTTAACTAGAGTTTCCCATTTTCCTGATCTCTTTTAATTTCGATGCCTAAAATGAAATTTACAACACCAATATCCTTAATGTAAAATTTAGTGGAAAATTGATTTTTCACATCTTGGATAATATCCGTAATGTAAAATTTAGAGGACAACTGATTTTTCACATCCTGGATAATATCCTTGTTGTTTCCTATCAACAACATATCATCCACATACAAGAACAATTAAATAATATGATCACGAATTAATTTTAAATACACATGGTGATTAACTTTTCTCCTTGTGAAGCCAAGTCCCAACATATCATTATCATTATACCACATCCCTTGTGATTCATTTAACCCATACATGGAATTTTTCATCTTGCATACCAACTCCTTCTTTCCCTTCACAACAATTTTTTTTGTCTACATGTATATTTATTCTTCCAAATCCCATGTAGGAATTTTGTCTTCACATCCATTTGTTCTACCTCAAAATCAAATGAAACTGTTGATTAATTGGTTTGGTTGTCATTGATGTCAACCCTTGAAGCAATTCTCATAGAATATTCTGGTAGCCCCAACAGTATGATTAAGAGACTTCAGTTTGATTGATGTATAATGGTATGAAGTTTAATATATTTGCAGGTAAGACTATTCTAGATGGATAGTACATGTCATGCCATTTTCGATTATATGCAAAACATCACATAACTCCTCACGGTTAGAGAGTTATGTCCTAGTGAAGTGGAGAACCATCATGAGTTATCTATAAGGTCAAAGAAGTCAAATTAATTCTAGAAGCTCCTAGAAAAAGTTGATTAGTCAAGTGGGTGAAAATAAGAGTTAGTCATGAGTTAAGTTGGTTAGAAGGTAACCCCTTGAGGAAGTTACATGGAAGTATAAATAAGAGAGAAAGGATCTCCCATTAGGACCCATTGAATATCAATGAATATCTATTTTTTGAAATTTTATTTGGGCAAGTATTATTGATAGAGAAAAGTGTGGCAGAAAAAGTGTGGTAGAAAAATCATGACAGGAAAACTACAACAGAAAATTTGTGGGAGGAAAAGTGAGGTAGAGAAATAATGGCAGGAAAAGTACGGCAAAAAAATTGCGACAAAAAACCAAGGTAGAAAAAGTGCGGAATTAAAACCACGACAGCAAAATCGCAGTAGTGAAACCATGACAACATAATTCTACAAGAAGAAAAAAAGTTTCTCAGTGACAGATTTTATAGACCAGGTTGTGACAGTGACATGTTTATTTTCTACATTTGGCACTTACATTTTATGGTGTTTGGATGAAGCAAGGATATGTGGTTGTATCCACCTTCCGCTTGTAGTCAGAGAACGTAGGGGGTTGTATCCTCCTTCTAGTTGTAGCCAAAGAATTAGGGAGTTGGAGCTTACCTCAAGTTGTAGCCTGAAAATAGGGGGTCAGAGACTCCTTCCAGTTGCATCTAGAAAATAAAGGAATTTTATGCTTACAATGAATGTAATTCTTAAATACAAATAAGAAAAATCATTCTGTGGTTTTCTCTTGCATTGGTTTTCCACGTAAAAAAAATATTGGTGTACTGTGTATGTGTATGATTGTTCATTTGTTCATGGTTTATTTACTCTGCACTTATTGAATGATAATTCTATATTGATCATAAATATAAATAACACTTTCATATTATGGTTAAAAGGATTAAAAATATCTATTACTGATTCACCCCCCTTCTCACTAATCTGAAAATTAGTATCAGAGCAAGTTCCTTCAGAAATCAGTTTAACCATTGAAAGGTAGATCATGGAGAGAAAAAAATATGTATAAAAATGGAATACCACAGTTTGATGGAAAAAAGTATTCATTCTGGATCAAAAGGATGAAAACATATGTACATGCACAGGGATTTGAAGTTTGACAATCATTTGTAGATGGATACAAAGAACTAGCAGTTCTGCCAACAAATGACAACATAAATAAACTCAGTCTAAATAATTCAAAAGTTACAAATGCACTTCTAAATAGTCTTTTTGATTCGGTATATACCAAAGTTATACATTGTAGCTCCACTAAATAGATTTGGGACAAACTTCAAAATATTTATGAAGGAGATTCAAAAGTCAAAGAAACAAAGCTTCAAACTTACAGAGGTCAATTCGAACAACTAAAGATGAAGGAAGATGAGAATATTGCATATTAATTCCTACAAGTTGATGAAATAGTGAATGTAATCATAGGATTGGGAGAAGAAATTTAAGAACATTTAATTGTTCAAAAGGTACTATGATCTCTTCCAATGATATTTGATCCTAAGATCTCAACACTGGAAGAAAGAGAAGATCTAGACTCAATAAGAATGGATGAACTACATGGAATCTTCACAACTTATGAAATGAGAACTGAACTAGAAAATCCAAGCATAAAAGAAGCAACATTCAAAGCATTTGAAAGTTCAAAGAAAAATGGAAATCAAAAAGAAAAAGAATATAGAAGTAGCAATGACATCTCATAAGATAATGAAGAAGTGGCCCTCTTTGTCAGAAGATTGAAAAAGTGAACTGATGACAGATATAAAGGTAAGATTCCATTGATTTGTTTTAATTATGATGGTATTTGTCATTTTGATAAAACAATGTCCTCATAAAAAAAGAAAAATAAACAATGAAGATCACTCAAATATCAAACAAACATATAAAGGCAAAAGAACCAAAAAGAAAGTCTTCAAGAAACGTTTATGCCCCAAAGAAGACAACTCCTCATCAAATCAAGATGAAGTTAGTGAAAGTGAGACATAAAGAGTTCTATTCATGGAAATAGAATATTTTGATAAAGAAGACACTGAAGGAGAATATGAAGAGGTGGAATTTGACTACTGAGAAGAACTATTGAGTGTTATAGAAGTTATAAAAGAGAAAAGAAGAAAAACAATAAGATACAAGAATAACTAGACAAGAAAGAATACACTCAAGAACTAGAGCACATGATCACAAAATTGAAGGTTCAAATAGAAGAAGATAAAATAATTGAAGAATCACTCAAAGAGAAGTTAGAAGAAAGAGACAAGATCATTGGAAATTTTGAAGCAGAGATTGTCACATTGAGAAAGGATCTTCAAAACAAAAATATGAAGAACAACTCAAAATTTTTGGATGGCATTATTAGCAGTCAAAGGCTTAATCATGACAAGTACGGACTTGGACACAATAATACAAAAAAATGATCAAGCTCCAAAACGACATATCAAGAAACATATCCAAAAAGATATGCAGAAAAAGTCAGAGAGGATAGGAAGTTCTAAAAGGAAGATCACAAGGATACTCCACCAAGAAGATTCAAATTTTATAATCAACAATAGTTAGAAACAAATAGGCCTCAGGAAGAAGAAGGATTCAGGAGAGTAACTCCTTTCAGAATATATTCAACTCCCATGTATAAAACTATATTTTTTGGTTTATTTTATGCATGCAATAATTTTGGACATAAAGTTGTAAATTGTAGAGCTAATAGTAGAAACAAAAGCAACTTTCAAAGTCATACACAAAATGGTTATCCAATAAGACCTAGTGAAACACAAAGAAGAAGCTACAATAGGTTTGAATCACTGAGCACTGAAGTGGAATGCTACAAGTGAAAAACATTTGGACACATGGCCAAACATTGTAGAATTATAGTCCCTCCTAGAGAATCACAATAGTATAACAAAAGTCACATACATGAACCTTAGAAGATAACATGGATAAGAAAGAAAAATCAATATAGCAATGAAGAGTGCACACTCGCTCTACAAGATAAGAATACGAAACATGGTCGATATGTTGACAGTGGTTCCTCAAAACACATTATAGGTGATGAAGACAAGTTTATAACATTAATAAAGGAAATAGATGGATCGGTCTCCTTTGGAAATGACAACTTAACTAGAATCATTGGAAAGGGAATAGTTAGAATTGGAAACAAGGATACCAAGGCATAAACTATTCTACTTGTTGGAGTTACTTCACATACACCTAGGATTTCCTTTTTCTAACTTTTTTCCTTGTTTATTAGTCATAATTAGTCATTATCATGTCTCCTATATTTCAGGGGAGAACATTCCACCTTGAGAATATTCTCTTTCAGTTGACACTTCAGTTTGACTAATTGAGTTGAGTTTAGATGTTGTATTGGTTTTGTCACCATGCAACATTGGTATCATCACCATGCTAATTCGACCTTGCCTTGGTATTATCACTAGAATGGCGCATTACCCTTTATTAACTGAGTTAACTCCTCACTACTCTATTTTCAGTCAGTTAATTGAAGACTAGTTGACTAGTTAACTCAACTAGGTGGCAATTCACTCCTATAACTACTTGAGAGACTAGACTAGGTGGAATTTAACTCCCATAACTGTTGGTGTGTATATAGATCACTCTAGACCATCACTATGGTGCATTTATTCTCCTCTAGTGTGCACTCATTGTGTTATTGTTGAAGGAAAATCTCCCTGCGGACAGGTAGATCTCCTCAAAGAGCTAGACTCTTAACTCTAAGACAGAAAGTGCTTATCATGGTCACTGACTTCCTTTTAGATCTAGGTGGACTAGTGTGTGAGGAGGAAGGAGAAAATAAGTACCTTTTACCGGTGTTTGTCCCTACACGCTCTGAATTGAGCTCCAATCTTTCGCTCCTCGATAAGCTCTGTAGACAAACAAAGCACGACCACTTCCTACTCTATCAAGATTAGTCCGAAATAGGTATATCTACTAAAGAGACAAATTCATGTGAGATTGAACACGAATTAGAAAGAAACAGGCCAAGCAAATTATATTAATGAGGACAAAACATTGCTTACAGCCATAGATGAATTGCAACAGTTTCATCAAGTCATCCTTGTCTACCCCTGTTATCCACATTTTTGGTTATCAAGATGATATTATGATTATGTCATGATGATGGAAGATCAAACTCTTCATTAAAAACATTTTCCTGAAGAAGGTTACACTTGTCATTTTCTCAAAATCATATTTTGAAAATAGTTCGCAGAGTTAATTTTGCATATATACTCTCGTGAGAATCCTTGTAATTCATATCTTTGCATTCGGCAATTGCCGGACTTTCCACCTACCCCAATCTCAATGGTTAGAGTGTGAACATATTTTTTAAGAGAGAAAAGAATGGATAAAGTTCTCAATCCTTCTAGAAGAGAATCTTCTAGAAGATTGAGTTGGCATTCGAATGGTTGGCAAAAGCGATTTTTCCAAGTATCTTGGGATCATTCCCTATCAGTAACTAATCAATCTTCTCCTATATATTGAGGGAAGTGCTTGAAAATGGTTAAGAACAAGAAGAATAAGCAAGATAGCTAGAGATTGATTGGAGAACTTGTGCAAAGGCGTATGGAGGATTTAAGCTACGGTATTGAGACAACAAGTAGTCATGCATGTGGTTGAACTTCTTCATGCATGAGCAAAGGTGTTTGTGTATGAGCTAGGAGCCATGAGAAAGGCGATCGACATCAAGGCTTAGGTTGTACATTTCTTTTTCAGTTAATGCAATACATGAATATGTCCCTTTCCATAATGATGATGTCATCTTATTACATGATTCCTTGATCACATGTATAGACTGAGTTGAATATATTAATGTCACCTTTCTTTGTGATTGGTTTGTGTTGTTGTGATTGGAGCGACACAAGAGCATCCGAACAAAGAACAATAGAGATTAAAGGAGAAGCGTTCATAGGTATGTCCACCATCCATTTCTCTTAGTTCATTCAATATCTAGATCTGGAAGAAGTAATGATACGTCGCGTTTTGTTCCGGATCAATTGGATGTGGAGATGATGCGATAAATAGCACTCACAATTTATCCATAAACAAATTAGGCGACTCCAACTGAGGAGAAACACGCTGTCTTTGCGGTTTCTTAGAACTTTACGTGGCCGACTGCATCTTATTTCCTTTTTCTCACGATTTGTAAAGCTTGAGGTCTCGGGATACCACACGAGACACCTTGGATTCTGAAAACCATTTTAGATTTTGCTTGATTTTGAATTTTTTTACTTCGAGAGATTCCATGCTTGTGCTAATTAACGACTTCTTGAGAATCGATGGTTCACCTGCCTAGCGTATATACTCAGTCTTGGAAGTTAAACGATGCCTTGGTAATTCAAAATTTGATTTGCTACTTTGTGTCTGAAGGCTTACTGTATTTGAATTTTAGCACGAACTCAAGTTTTGACTTTTCAATAGCTTTCGGTAAAGGTTGATTTAAAAATTTTTGACACTTCATCTCCTTGGTTTTACATATTTTTTGCTTCATTTGCTTGCTGGTTCTGATCTAGGGTTTTTAAGCTGTTCTTGCTTTGATCATGACTTTCATCCTTTAGCCTTTATTGGCATTTTTCTTCTCTCGATTACTGGGGTTGAATGTGTTGTATTGGTTAAAGATGTCGGTGATTGATTGAAAGTTAGAGTTTGGTGTTTCTTAGTTTATTATTGTTTCGAAAGGGCAATTTTCATTTTGCATTAAGAAACTCCTTGGTTGCTTTGTGTTCTTACTATCATTGAAAGTTTGATTTGGTTTGTCATTGATTGTTGAGTATTAATGATTTGATTTTCTTTCTCTAATTATCTGAGTTCTTCTTGGAAAGAAAACAAAGGTTCACTTTCTCTTCAAGTATTGTTTTGCTTTTGTTTTGAACATTGAAAATCAAACTTGTTAATTTTTAGAGCATTGAAGTTTTGAAGAAGACAGTTATAAATGATTAATTGATGCATGATTATTTGTATTGGTCTTTAAAGGAAATTGAGAGTTGCATTTGCATTAACATAGTTGCGTTTGATTTATGATAAGTCTTCTCTCTCCCATAGTAGGATTCATTGAATGAAGCGATTACATTTCTTCATATCCTTGCATTCTCTTCCCAGATTCAGTCACACAACATGTAGGTTTCACTTAGTTTCATGAGTAAAACAACAACCATTTAAAAAACTTCGTAATATTAAATTGATTTAGTAACTCTTTTCTAGGGCTCGTTTTCACCAACATATACTAGGCTAGTGCTTTGGAGTAGGAAGAAAGACACACTCTCCAAAATAAAAACACAAAATAGTATCTTGAGAATAGGGAGTGTAAAATTCCATTGGCCATATTGTCCTAGGAAGCCCTTCTAACACAAGGTCCAAAAGAATTAGGTCGCATTGGTGTTGGCGGAGATACTAACAGCGTGTTGACATCTGATGAAGTTGCATGTATTATGGGGGTCACATAGAGGTATACCCACAATTATGAGTGGAAGCCTTTAGTTGATTTTGGGCTAGATACTCTACCCTTGCATGTGGATTAGATTTTCGATTACTTACCCATGCATCATTTTTTGTAATTGGTAAGATTAGTGGCCTATCTCTTTAGTTTTTTTACATGAGGTGATTGTGGAGGAGAAAGTATTCATGGTACCTTGAATCGATGTTGGCCAGACTCAATCGATATCCTTGGATGGTATACCCATGGTTATGTGTGGGGGCTTGCACCCGGGTGTAAGTGTTAAGAAGGTCATCAGCATTAACTTTTCCACCTGGCCCATGCGCTACCGTCTAGATTGTTTAAACGTTTAGGTTTCATCACCAACTAGTGGCTTGAAATTAGAAGGTTTTGTTTGCTGGTGATTGCTTCTAGATTTTGTTTACTAGGGTGTGCTATTTTTTCGTAGTTGACCATAGGATTTTTTCGTTGGGGACTTTGTTACTTGTTTACAATTGCTCCTCCAGGACGTTAGCCCGTGGGATCTTGAGGTTGTCTCCAGGAACATCAGGAAGTTTCCAAACAACGCACGGCTTAACTTTTTGAGGGTAATCCTGAGGATTCTCCTCGTCCGGTTGAAATCCCTCTTGTGACTTTAACACGTGGATGTAGTGGCGATCCTGGGAAGTCTTTACCACCTCCATAGTAGACCCTGATCTATCTTCTTTGAATTTTGAGTTAGCAATACTATAGAGGATTATCGCGTCATTAGGTGGTGAAAAGACCTTCTAGGCGATTTCATCTTTACGGTGATGATCTTCCTCCTCTGAATCAATGTGGGACCTTCTCCCGCGGTGTAGTAGTGAGCCAAGGTCCTTCTTGGTCGAGGGTGATTTTCGATGAGTTTTGTTTGATCCTGAATCTCCTGAGTCTGATGGAAATTATGCCAGCGACTACTACTTATTGTTTTATTTTACCTCCGAGATGGCTCATCTTGCAAACACACTACAAAGTGTCCAAATAGGAATTCCTACAACTACTCTTGCCCTATTAATACCGAACCCGGCTGTAGTTAATCCAACTTTGCCCCAGGGTTACCATGCATTGAATCCTAGTTGAATGTTCCATCCAACACCTCCTGAAACTCCTGTGGGGTTCTCCAGGTGGTCTTCAGTTTCCTGGACATCCTATTCACGGTTTCATCCCAACACTCCCTATGTTTCCCAGCGTATTAATCTAGTGGTACTATCGCAGGCTAGTTGCACTAATGTCCAAATTCACGATTTGGTGGACTATGTGAGTACGGTTCTTCCTTTTCACGGAATAGTCATAGTGACGCTACACAACCTCCGGTTGGCACACAATTACCTGATTGGAAGCTCGCTGTGGAGGACAAACTAGCTTCAGGCCAAACATCCCTCACATTGGCTCAGTATTGGACTCAACTTGTGCAAAATGTTCCTCAAAACCGCAGGGCAACAAACTATCCCTACTCAAGACCAGCAGATATCCAGGGTGACTAATCCTATTTGGGTTACATTGAGTCTACTCAACCCGGTCCCTACCCGGAGACTCAGGAGTCAAAATCCTTGGGGTTATTGCCCAATTATACCACCACAGGGGAAACCAAGATCTTCTCTCTGGGGACAAACTTCATATGCACCCACTGGCTTACCGACGGGGCTTCCACCCCAAAATCACCCGGTACCCTCGGGTGAATCGGCAATTTACCATTTCTTGCCACTTTAGATTTTCATGATTTGTCTAGGATTTTGAACGATCCTATTCCTCACTCTCCCCTACAATGGCCCGCTATTCCTGCCAAGATTCCATCGGACATTCCAAATTCGATGGGAAGGTGGGAAGGACCGAATAACGTATAGAATTTTCCATTTGTGGTGTTCATCTAACTCCTTGATGAACGACTCCATTGGAGTGCGTCTTTTTAGCGCACCCTTACAGTGTTCTTTGAAAGTGGTACATTGAATTACCGGGTTTCTTTCTCGAATTTCAACACTCTTGCCATGGCCTTCCACACACACGATTCTTGATTACGTTACGATACAGGGACTGAAGTTTTCACCTCCTTTAAACAAAGTACTAGCACTCATATCTCGATCACATCCATGAGTGTAAGCTGACCGGAGAGACATCTCATTAAACTTCGAGCTTCACGATCGATTCTTGGCCCAGAGTGTTTTACAAAATCTTTTGTAAACAAAATTGGAAAAGACATTTCCATGGGGGGTGTTGTCACTGAAGAGAAGCGGGGCTATCAGTGGTGCTCAATATCTAGATCTCGTTTACTGTAAGCGGGCCTTTGTATGACTTACTACGGTTACCTAAATACGGCGCTTCCGGTACTTCCTCGGTTAGCCCATGGAAGTTGATTGTGTGATTGGGGCTACTCATGCTCATTTACATTCCGTGTCAACTACAACCTCAAAATCCAATTCTTCTAATGTTCAAAATGCTCGATCTCTGCTCCTCCGTAGGTAAAACCTCTGAAGTGAGCGTTGTTCAAACTACACCGACCGGTTAGAATACCAAAAATAGGAAGGGAGAGGCAAGAATAAGGAGGGGTAAAAACATTAATCCCAATGAGAAAACCAAACCTCTTGCTGTTGATGAATGGGATAAGCGTAAACCATGCTATCCTTGCCTTATATTGTAATGGCGATCACTACACAAAGGATTGTCGCGGCGATGCGAAGTTCATAAGTTCCTTCAGTGGCAAAACCTTCTACTCGGCTGTTTGTCTCAGCCGCTTCCGGAGTCTCCAACGGCCGGGCTTAGTTGGTCATTTATGATCAACCTCTACTTCTACACAATCCTACGTTTTAATATGCACCGGTGATTCAAGGAAAGACAACATTACGCACCGGGCAAAGAATATACTTCTTCACCAAGAAGGTTGAAGTGATACACCTCGATTTGGTATCTACCTCTCCGCGAATCCACCTACAACCGATCCTCTTCATCTCGAAGACCGAACCTTGATACGGTTATACGACCACCCCCAAGGTGTCGTTAAGAAATCGACATTCAATCCTCATCTTGGCGTCATTTCGAACCTATAGCGACTGTAGAAGATCTAGCCGAGGCACCGGTGATATTACGCCCTTGAAGTCAGCAGGTCTGCGTCACGCGGTGAGGGGCTACGTTGAACATAGGTGGAATCGATCCTACAGGTGAGAATTTAATAGTCTTTGACTTGGCTGAGAACATATTCGAGTTACTTGGCACAACTTGCATTTCAAATGAAGTTGTTGTTGCTTGGAAACAAAAGAGCATTTGTCGGACGGTTGATTGATGAAGGTGCCTCTACGTATGTGTCTTTGCTTGTTTGGAAATCCATTTGAAATATAGCGGATTAAGCGAGTCACAAAACACTTTGCGAGCCTTCAGTAACCGGTTTTAAACCTTATGGTGTTCTCTGCGATGGATTTACTTTGTTATAAGGTAAAGCTAGTCAAGTGGAGTGAAGTCTTTGATACTCCTCTTGATTATAATCTTCTACTGTTCGAAGTTGGGTCGATTCTATGTAGATGCGGTGGTGTCCACCCTTTTTTAGGTAATCCCTCGATTTTCCTCTCACCAAGGTAAAGTGGTCCTGCGGTTGATCAACTTGCTTTTTCAATTAAATTACTCGTCGAACTAGCGTGTCATTCATAGCGAACACCCCACCAGGTTACGAGAACGTTGGTCGGTCTTCACAAAGATTAAATTAATGGGTACTTTTTCCCATACCACCCCACCCAATATTCCTAACGGTCAATTGCGTCTAATGTACATGATCTCTCACGCACCATTGAACTTCCGATCATTGACCCTTGGATAGTACTGATCCACGGAGATCATGTTCGTTTGAGCGTTATCTTGGTTAAGTCCGATTGAGTCGATTACCAAGCCATTTAATCGGCAACCCTCCTCACTTCTTCTTGTGAGGAGTTGTCTCCGGATCCATTCCGTGTCATTTTTTCCTACCGACGATATGATTATGTCTGCTATGTCTATTGAAGATACCCCTTGGGACGATGTGCATCATTGTTCCATCTTGTTTTTGGAACAACGGACTCTTGAGAATTATCGATGGATTTCACCTCAGATGCGGCCGTTGTTGTTATCGCGTTTAATTCACCGCGAATGTTTTGTATGAAGGGAACTTTGATAACATTTCACCCGCGATACCCATAGATATTCCGATTGAAACACGGGATAGTCCCTGAGAGCGTTATATTGGAGCCTCGTGTTCACTGGACGAAATCGTTGCTTACACTTCGTTGTTTAAAGAATTACGTGATATCTTTGCATGGAGTTATGAAGAGATCGCCGGGTATTGATCCGTCTATTGTAGTGCATGAAATTAAAACATACCACGGAGCCAAACCAGTCCGACATAGTCATGTCCATCCACGTAAAGCAGCGACCATTAAACTTGAAGTTGAAAAACTTCTAAAGGTTGGTTTTATTTATCGTGGCATTGTGAATGGGTTCCTACTAACCGATGCCGTCGATAAAAGGTGAGTGACCGGCGTGTTTGTGTTGATTATCGCGATATCAACAAAGCTTAATCCCTAGGACAATTTTCCAACTCAACGTCGACGGATGATGCGATGATTGATAGCGTGAAATCTTTTCCTCGCGGATGCGATTTTCCGGCTATAATGGATCAATATAAACTCGAGGACCAACTTACGAAATGGCTTTTTATTTGTCCTTAGGGGTACTTTCACCTACCGTAAACTTCCTTCGGTCTAAAACTGGCCGGAGTCTTGTTCCAACTGCAGCTATGTCTTATGCATTTCCCTGCGATTTGGCCGATTTGTCGGCTCACTCTTTACGTCGAATCGATCACCCTATGCATCTCCGTCAGATTTTCCATAGTTGTCCATTCTACTTTATTTGCTTAAATCGCATAAAATGTATTAACAACGTGAATCGGAGCTCCTCGGTTTTATTGTTTCCGCATCAATGGATCTGGGTAGATCCTATTAATGTTGAGGCGATTCTTAATCTCCTCCTCCTTCTTCTTCGCCTGATTACAAAGTTTAGGGAAAGCAAATTTTTCTTAGTTGATTCATCAATTATCTTGAAATACAAGGTTTCACCGTGCTAAAGAAAGGTTACGAGTTTGTTTGGGATAAAGATGCTAATGCCTTTGAGCGAAGTTGTCCCTTACCAAAGCTCCTCTTCTTTTCCTCCGGGACTATAGTCGAGATTACTTTCTTTATTTAGTTCGTCGAGTATACCATCGGCATGGTTCTCGTTAAAGACAATGATAACCACGATGGATTATGTTATATATTACACGGTCGAGTTTTAACTTCTCGCAATTAAATATCAACATGTTGGCCTTGGCTGCGGTTCAAGCGGTCCAACGTTTTCATCATTACATTCTGTGGAAAACTAAGACGATTTCCCAGCATGGCTCCCCGTACAACATATGATGACTGCAAAAGTCATTATTTGGGGAACAATGCTCCAAGTAGTTGTTATTCTCTAGGAGTTAGATTTGGAATTTGATGTTGCCACATCGAAGAAGTCTCTAATTTTCGCTGAGTTAATTTGTGACTTTCCCCACAGCACCTTTGGAAAAATGGGTGTTGTTACTGACGGAGTCACTTTTCATATAATCACCAGATGATATTTGGTAGGAATGTCATTATATGTCAAACTCAAACTTTCCGGCCTTAGTTGTCCAGTGCTGAACGACGCTGTGTTCGTTATCAAGCGCGTAATTATATTATTCTCGGCGATACTCTTTGTCGTCGAGGTGTTGACTCTGTGTTTAAACGTTGTTTAACCTTTGAAGAAACACAGAGAGCTTTGAATGATTGCCTTTCTAGAACATATTGGGTCATATCAATGCGGTAAATTAACTCTTGCTTTCGGAAAAGTAATGCGATGCCGGATACTTTTGGCCCTCATTGTTTAAGATTGCATCCATGGCGTTAGAGTATTCATGCATGCCGGACCTATAATCAGAAAATTAAAGTCATCCTCCCCTTCACCACGCGTCTCGAGTAGGTCCCTTTATTCTAAATGGGGCATTGACTTCATGACATGTCACCCTCATATTTGCAGGGGGCATGGGTGATATTAGTAGGCTGTTGATTATTTTACTAAATTGGTAGAGGCCCGATCTTGAACATTGATATCTTGGGGGCGCAGCACTTTTTTCGCGTTCTAACCTTCATCACTCATTTTGGTGTTCTCGAGGGCTATTATCGCCGTCGGTAGTCATTTAGAAATAATATGATGTACGAACTTACAAAGAAGTTGATTCCCTTAGATGCTGCGATAGCTCAACTCCCTATTATCCACAAACTAATGGCCAGTTGAAGCCATTAACAAAGTTCTATCACTATGATTCGACGGATGATAGAATCCATAAAACCAACTGGCAAACACAATGTTATTTTCAGCATTGTGATGTCAATTCTGTTAAATTACGCCGCGAGTTCACACCTTTTGATTAGTTTATATGGAAGCCATTCTACCTATAGAATGTGAAATACCGTCGTTGAAACTAGCCATAGATCACCTCTTACCCAATACTTCTGCAGAAGAGGAGCGTCTGTTGTATTTAATGCGATTAGATGAGACTCGTAGTGATGCTACTTTAGTAATCGAAACCCAGAAGAAGCACGGTGTTAAAGACGCGATTATGATAAACATGTTAAACCTCATGTCTTACAGAGATCTTGTTCTTTATATGAACAAGATAAAGATGATAATCTTAGAATTTGGAAATTCGAACCAATTAGTGGGCACCCCATTGTTAACAAGGGTTTTGTGAAGGGGCATGCAGACTCAAGTGGATTATGATGATGGGGTACCTTGGTGAACCGATGGGTTGTACTTAAAATATTATGCATGAGTCGTTTGTGCATGAAGTATTTGTATTTTTATGTATCATATCGAGTGTGTGTGATTAATTTTAGCTTTGGGTTTGACGTTATTTGGTCTCCTACGCCACGATTACGTTGTGTTTGATTGTGAGATGTCGGGAATTATTAAGCTACCTTATATTGGCCAAGCAGTTGCTAAGCGAAGTAGTACTGAGAATCTAGCTTCATTTGCTTGGGCTATCTATGCCCCAACAAACGACTTATATCTTTCTGAGGTGTATGTCTTGGAAGCAACCAACAACATCGTAGAGTATAGAGCCGTGATTGAGTTATTGGTTGATGCTATCTTTTCTGGAATTAGATGGTTTGATTTGGCTAAGGCTTGACTCGCAGTTAGTGGTGCTACGGTTAAGTAATGTTTATTCTATCGAAGTCACACATTATTAAGAGTATGTTGAGGATTCACCTCTTGGAAAGACATTTTGATTATATAGAATATCAACACATTAGAAGTCTTAATACATTGGCAGATGCGTTAGCTAATTATGTGATAGACGGGCATTTGAACAATTTATAAATCAAAACACATGTACACAAGTGTAAAGAGTAAGACGGTAAAAACAATTGTATATATATATAACGATCAAATTTTGTTTGTTACAAAATATGTCAGAAGACCAAAAAAGATCAAAAGTGGAAGCTCATGGCTTCTACATAGCGATATCATGAGCATCAATGATGTTCATGATAGCATACTAAAAGCCACAGATACTCCTCGCAGACAAAGCGACCCATAAATGAGGGAACTCCCACGGTATGACGCCGATCATGTTGTGGGATCTCTTCTAGAGGCATATCTGGAACATCAGCATCAAGCCCTCTAAATTTTGCTCCATAGTAAAGTAGTCCTAAGCATGCTGGGGGACTAGAACTACAGCTTCTCCTCGCCGCTGAACATGAGAACTCCCGGCCAGATGCAGTAGGCCCAACATCACGTGTTATCAATACATTTGGTGTTAGTCTTAGAGCAAAAGTTACAAAACCAAAACATTTAATATGATGAAATACAAAAACATCTTAAAATTAAAAGTTGGTGACCTTACCAATGTCTCCCCATTGTGAATCTTCAGGAAGGATGAGGTGGGGATCTACCTGGAAAATCCAAACTGACGTCACAATCCTCAACCATCACAAGCTTTGGCCTTGGAATGTCCGAAGAAATGATCGTCATATCGACAATTCAGTCCTGCCACGTGCCTGGTCATGAGTTGGCACCAACGCTGCATCTGTGGATCCCTGGGACTCGGGAAGTGCCAATCTGCCTGAAGCCTATAGACTGGGACTCTCTCATAGAAGAAGGATACTAGCAGTGATCCATAACCAAAATTCTTCAGATTTCCACGCCTGCATTTAGTCAACTATTTCTTGATATTACGCAATACTGCATCAGCCTAGTTGAAAACCTGGGGCTCAAGACGCTCGAGGGCATATTGAAAGTGGTATATGAGGAGAAACGCGCGCGCCATTCGAGCTATGAAAGTAAGCGGGATGGTACAAAGGATGTCGGTCTATATCCGGATAAGCCACTTTTTCCCTTTAGATCTTCGCCTCGGCTTGCGTATTGAATCTCTCTGATTACTCACTCATTTTCTCTGTACAGATTACCACAGTCCAAGATGACATATGAACCCTTCTTGATAATCGGTCCGGAAAATAGATATCTTGATATCAATAGTCAATGTGAAACCCATGGAAAACTTGTTGGTCGGGACCCCACATGTGAACTATATGTTCCAAATAAGAGCGAACTTGAGCTCTCATGCCCGGTATCCGAAAGTATTTTTGGAGCCCACAGTTTCTTAAGGCAGCGATGGTTTGCGGGTGATTTTCGGCATCATTATTTTCATCTCCGTGCTCACGTTCTCTACTCAAGCACCATGGTATGACTGTTGACATGCACAATAACCATGGGAATATAGTCAATATCTTGAATCTTGAGAAAAAATTGATTTTTATGGCTAAGCGTTTTATCAAATTTTTTGATTAAATAACATGAGTGGATTTAACACCGCAGTCTTGAACTTCATAACGTGGTTAAATCTCACCTATGAGGAATATCAAAATCTCGAGGTCTCGAAAGGGTTGAATCGGGAATCTTTTTTTGCGTGTAGGGTTTTAAAAAATCACTCATAACTCATTTTTAACCATTCAAATCATAAAATAAACCATGTAAAGTTAAAGAATTGAGCACTTACTGTTTTGATCCGAACGGTTTGAAATTTGATGCACCGGAGCTCCACACGGAAATTGACTTTGAAGGGTGGAGGTGAAATGGTAATTTTGCACTAAATTGGTAAGTGGGTAAAACAAATGGTGAAAATGGAATGGTAATTTTGATTTTATTTACTTTACTATTTGAAAAGAATTGGTTTTCATTCTTTTATTATTTTGCCCTAGTTAACCCTAATTATTAATGCGAAAGTGAGTAAATGACTAGCAGGTCCTTAACGAGACGATTAATGGATCCAAAACTTTACTGCGATGTAGTTGTGAAATTTTTGTTTTCTATGGTTTTTTTTTGAAACCACGAGTGACTTTTATCAGTTCTAGCACTTGCGAAAACTTAGAGCAGATGAGCATTGTTTATCTCTTTTAAGAGACTCGTTATTGTTACGAAAAGGAACCCCCACAGGTAGAGCTTTAAGCTCTTTTCACATTCTCTAAACATGAAAAGATTGCCCGGTGACCTTGCTATTTTTCGCGGCTTCGTTAAAGTATTTGAATTCGTGTCCCTCCGGCGTACGTTTAACCCTTTTTAGGTCTAGTTGGACTATTATGCGAAAAAGGCACTAAGAGTTCTCTTTTTAAAGTGTTTTCAAACTCTATAATCTTGAAAAACCCTTCGAGTTTTCTATCTACGGACTCGTTAAACAAACATTGAAAGACATTGATGGGGTTGAACCACTCCTTCTTAGGGTTACCGTTAAAAATACTCAGAGGGACTCGTCCAGAAGGATGAGCTTATATTAACAAGCATATGTGATCCTCTTCAGAAATGCGTAATAATAAAAAGAGGTACGCGTGATAGTGGGGAAAAATTTGGGAAAAGGGATATGTTTCATATTTGTATTCATTGGCAGTAAGTGTCCTCTTGAACATGACACTATATCATCTGAAGTTGGTTTGGGTAATTCATTTGTCTCGTTCGATTTGATTACAAGGTCTTTTCATGTGTCGTTTTGAGTCAATGTTGCCAAATCATTGGTGGAATATTAATCCCATGTGTTCAAAGCCTCCATTTTTTGAAACCTCTATTGAGTCGGTTATCTGCAGTTATCTTTTCATTTGAGTCGGTATACGTGTCCAAAGTCAATTGTCACGCTTACTCTGTTTCACTTTCAAACTCTGTTATTCATTTCATGTCACTAATGTGGGATACATCAAAGCCCTCATTCAATGACAAGTCTTGTTAGTTGACATGACACATTATCGGGATTGAGACTTAGAAATTATTCGTACCTTGGAACACTAGCGTACCTCGATGGCAGAGTTCCTGCGGCACCTAATGATGGGTTTACATCGGTGACCTCTGGTCGAAAGATTCCATTGATTGTTAGACATCAAATCATTTATTCTGAGGTGATGGATTGTACTATAGTACGTTGGGAGTTATTGGCATCAATGATGATTTCCCTCAC
This sequence comes from Picea sitchensis, assembly GCA_010110895.2. Taxonomy (NCBI): domain Eukaryota; kingdom Viridiplantae; phylum Streptophyta; class Pinopsida; order Pinales; family Pinaceae; genus Picea; species Picea sitchensis. The sequence continues at coordinate 104,311 of SNQJ01S0027214.1, forward strand.
TTGTTAGCGGTATATCAATGGCCGTTAATCAGGTGGTTTTTCTATGTTAAACGACTATATAATCACGTGATTAGATTAGTACTTTGGGTGATAAGATTGAAGACCACGGATATTATCTTTGCGATCGAGTTGCGATGGAGTATGTATGTTTTGTGACACATAAGTCAGTAATGTTTAAATTGGCTATGTCGTCTTGACTAAATTTGTCGCATACCGGATCCGCGATTAATATTCCGATTAGGTACGTGCCTATATATATTTTGGATCCCGCGATTAATATGATTTAACATGACCTTTGTTTATGATGTCGATGGAGTCTATGATAAAGGTATGGGAATGCCTACCGAATTTATATATATATATGATACTACGGTGATGCTTGGATGTTCTTGGTCTCGTTAGATGTGCTTTTGGTTCTTGACACACATGCGACTTACAAAGTCTATTAGCTATGCTTGGTTCCACTCCGGACTTTGGGGCATTACGGTATCGGTACGGTTATCAAGATGATATTATGATTATGTCATGATGATGGAAGATCAAACTCTTCATTAAAACATTTTCACGAAGAAGGTTACACTTGTCATTTTCTCAAATCATATTTTTTGAAAATGAGTTACCTTGGTACATATATACTCTCTAGCGAGAATCATGAATTCCATCTTTGCATTCAGCTTATTTGTGGACTTTCCGCCTTGTGTCAATAGTTGGGAATGCGAACATATTTTAGAGGAAAATGAATAAGTTCGATCCTTCTAGAAGAATCTTCTAGAAGAGTGAGTTGGAGTTGAATGGTTGGCAAAAAGCCCGATTTCGGATAATCTTGGGATCATTCCCTATCCAAGTAACTAATCAATCTTCTCTAATATTGAGGGAGATTACTTATGAAAATGGTTAAGAACAAGAAGAAGAAGCAAAGCTAGCTAGAGATTGATTGGAGAACTTGTGGAAGACTGTATGGAGAATTGAAGCTTCGTGACGAGACAACCAGTAGTCATGTGAAGTTGAACTTCTTCATGCATGAGCAAGTGTGTGTGTCGAGCTAGGAGCCATGAGAAGGAGATCACGACGTAAAGGCTTAGGTTTTTTCTTTCAGTTAATGCAATACATGCTGAATATGTCCCTTTCCCATAATGATGATGTCATATACATGAATATGTCCCTTTCCCATAATGATGATGTCATCTTATTACATGATTCCTTGATCACATGTATAGACTAGGGATTGAATATATTAATGCCTTTGCTGTGATTGGTTTGTGTTGTTGTGATTGGAATGACACAAGAGCGTCGGAGCAGAGAAAGGAACAACATAGATTAAAGGAGAGAGTTCATAAGGTATGTCCACCATCCATTTCTCTTAGTTCATTCAATATATAGATCTAGGGAAAGAGTAGTATTCTGTCATGTTTTGTTCCAGATCCAGGTGGATCTGGGGAGATTGGTCTGTGTCCGCACTCACGAATTTATCCATAAACAACCCCTTTCTCAAAAGATCCACGATCCGAATGATGATAGCTTCACCGATTTCTCCCTATGAGATCATAGGTCTCTTGCTTCCAAAATATCTCTGTTCCAGCACCACTTATATTATCATAAGTTTGGTGTGATTCTCCCTTTCTAGTCCCCCTTTCACCATGAGAAATCTTGCTTATATAGACTTGGAGAGGCTCAACAAATTGAGATATCTTTGGGGTGAGTTGAGGATTTTCCTCCTCCAATTAGAGATCTTCCCTAAGATCATGGCTTGATTGAGGATTAGAATTCAACTGCCTTCCATGAATGAAAGGATTCTTCCCCCATTCATCTCAACAACTTAACTACTGCCCAAAATAGGCAGTGCTTCCTCAAAAGGGCCATCAAAGCACTGTAGCGTTCCCTAGTAGTGTATAGGGGAGTGCCATCACTCCTAAAGGTAGGACTACTCCTACAAAAGGGCTGATGCAGTGCTATAACGCTCCATGATGGCTTATAGGGGGGCGCCAGCACTCTTGAGATAGTTATAGGGGAGCGCTCCCCTCCAAAAACTCAGTTTTTGGGGTGCTTTCAAATGGAAAAAGGTTCATGAGCCCAGTTAACCTTTCCTCCTCTTCCAAAGAAAATGTTTGAGGTGTTTCAAGTGTCCTTCTTATGTCGTTATAGGCACAACATAGGCATCATGGCAGTGTGCTTTCTTTGACACTTGCAACACTTGTAAGCAAAATGCGACACTTGCGACACTTATAATGACGACACTTGTGACACTATCGAAGTGAGTAATTTCGATGTGTAACAGATTGCCCCCCAAAGTATGAAGTTAGAAGACAAGAACTGATAACTGAAATTCTTTGTAGACTTTCAAGCAAGGGTATAGACACAGAGAACCTGACAAAAGCTGCACACAAACATCCAACAAATATTATGACATGTTTCAAACCCAAGGCATGCATATCTATGCTTGGGTGATCAAGACTTGCAAGATATGGCCACCATAAAATACACTGCGGATCCATAATTGTATTGATAAAAAGGTATAGCCACTGAAAATACACTATGGATCTATACTCTTATGACCTGAACTGATCGTAGCCATGAAGAATACACAGTGGATCTACGAGATGACAAGACATAGCCACAACCAATACAAAGTGGATCTATGTCACAGTATATGTGTCATTATTCAAAAGAAACTCCATCGCAACCTGGGCAAAGCTATATCAAAGTGATTACTCAACCCAGGGTCTTCTTACTGATCCCGATGTAGTACGAATCTAACCATGTGAATAGATGTCCTGATGTCGAACATGGCAGAAACCACTTGATTACCGATCAATGATGTAAACCATTAACAAGCACGAGGGAGATCAACATTAATGTCAATGATTCCCAAGGTACTCTAGTACATTCCAATGAATGTGAATGGATGAGATGAAGTCGAACATCCATGGAATCATCCAATCATAGGTCAATGATGTAAACCCATTGTCAAATGTGAGGAGGCCTGCCATTGAGGCATGCAGGTCCCAAAGTACTAACTGGTTTCTAAGTCTAGTTCATGGATAATGTGTTGAAGTCGATAGGAATAGGCTCGTTGAAGGAAGGCCTTAATGTATCCCCCATCAATGACACGAAATGGACATATAGATGTAATTGGTAGATCAAATGAACATGGTCTGACATGGGTATTGAGACAAGATATTTGTGACAGTTGACTCACGATATGGATACTTCCCTTGAACACTGAGGCACAACAGCAGAAACATGACATGGAACAAAACTTGATGATGCAGTGGATGCTATGACTTATGTCGAGTGACCCAGAGGAGTGAAAGAAACTCAAAGTATTGGCTTAGTAAAAAGGTTCAGGGGATTATAGTGCGTGGAAAAGACAAAGTGTCATGTTCAAGGGTGACTCTAAGAGTTACTTGGTAATGCTCTCAAAAAACTGCTTGGCTTGCGTCTTTCAAATTTTCCCCCATCTAGATAGACGAGTACCTCTTTTTAATTTAACGATCTCGAGGAGGATAACACATGCTCGATAAAACTCACCTTTGGTAAGTTTCTCTTCCTTTGTTTAACGAACTGGAAGAAGTAAGGGTTCGATCCCATATGGGTCTGTCGATGTTTTGTTTAGCGAGTCCAAAGACAAAAAACTCAAAGGTTTTTCATGATTATAGAGTCTGGAAAAACACTTAAAAGAGAACTCTCTCAGTTCCTTTTTCGTAAAGTAGTCCGATGAGACCAAAAAAGAGATAAACTATCACTCAACAGACGTTTTCTTCAAATAATTTAAAAAGCGTGAAGAGAACAAGGTGCTCGGTAATCTTTTCATCTTTAGAGAGTCTGAAAAGAACTTAAAGATGACTCCAGTGTTGTCCTTTTTCATAATGTTAGTCTCGCGAGGTCGAAAAAGAGATAAATTATCACTCGAAAGATGCCCTTTCATACCTTTTAATGAGTGGGAAAGAAAGCAAGATCACTTGACAATCTTTTCATGTTTAGAGAGTCTGAAAAGAGCTTAAAGGAGACTCCAGGGGGTTCCTTTTTCGTGTATCCATACAGGTCCGAAAAAGAGATAAAAGTCTACCTGGATGCATTCTCATGTATTTACGAGCACGAGAAAGAACAAAGACTAAGATCGGTATGCCCCCAGCTTGAAAGCTAGTGGCTTAACTCCAGAAATATCATCAAAGGCTGGAGACATGCTCTCCAAGCTTCGATTCATTCACCGAAGGATAAGGGTGGATGAAAAGAAGGTTCAAGAGAAGTGACTGTTTCATTTTTTAACAAGCTTGACACATGAAAAGAAATCTACTCAAGACCTTTGTTTCATTTTTTAACGAGCTTGCCACAGAGAAGAGAAATTATGCTCGTAGTTTCATCCAGATCATGGCTTCCAAGAGGATAATGCTCTAGAAGGGTACCATGTCAAAGGATAAAACGTGGTCATGGCCTCTAGGAGATCTTCGCTTGATGGAAGATAATCACTCGAGAAGGAACACATTTCGAGGGCCGCAATAGGAGGAAGGAAATTAGGCTCCAATAACCCTACCGAAGAGATCAACATGTCAACTACCAGATCCAAAGCATCAGAAGTTGAAGTCATGGGAGACAAGGCCACATAATTGATGTGCGACAGGGGTGATACAGTCTGCATATAGGAACCACTTAGGGAGGTAACCTAGTCAGGGATGATGAATGAAAGTTGATCAATATTCACAATTCTTCCATCGTGAGGGAAATATATCACATGGAAAAGGGTGGATACAAGAGCTTTCATAGCATAGACATAATCCCTCCCAAGGAGTAAAGCGAAATCCAAGGGGTCTCGGACTACCATGACATCAATAAAGACAGTTTTCCCTCCCAAAGTTACAGGAAACTGAGGAAGGATTCCTAAAGGTTGACTAGTTCTTCTGTTAAAAGATAACATATTCTGTGTAACCGGTGCAAGATGCGAACAACCCAAAGCATACCAAGCAACAAAATACAAAATACTAACGGACACACCTTCATCTATCAGCGTTTGAGGAATGTCCCAACCATGAACCTGTATTGTAATATGGAAAGGAATGTGATAGGGAATATGAGGTCTATTTAGCGAACCCCAATCAAAAAGGATGGCCTCATTACTTGGAGGGGGTTTCGCAGGAGAAGGAGGAATGCCCCCCGGCACGGTAGAGTCTATATTAATGAGAAAAACATGGGTAGTATTGGGTTTACTCTCTAGAGGGAGAGTAGGATCAACTGATGATGGGATCGGATCAACCAATGGTGGACTTGGATAGACCACTTTAGCACTCTTCATAGGAAGAGTGGGACTGACCAAGGAAGGGACTGGATCAGTCACTTTGACATTCCTCAACGGAGGAATGGGATCGACCGATGGTGAAACTGGTTAGACCACTTTGGCACTCTTCAGAGGAAGAGTGGGATTGACCGAGGAAGCGACTGGATCAGTCACTTTGACATTCCTCAATGGAGGAATGGGATCGACCGATGGTGAAACTCGATTGACCACTTGAGTTTCATTCTCCAAGGGAAGAATGGGGTCAACGGGTGGAAACGGATCGACCGCTTTGGTGTCACTCTCTAACAAGAGAGTGGGATTGACCGAGGATGAAAATAGATCGACCACTTTGATGTCACTCTTTTGATGAAGATTGGGGCTGATCGATGACAGAACTGGATCAACTACTCAGGTTCGTGGTTCAATCGAGGAGAAAACTAGATTGACCACCTGATCAACCGAACTGATCGGGGATGGAACCAGATTGATTAGTCCATCAACCAACGATGGGTCAAAGGAAATCTTACGATAACCTTTTGGAAGTTGAAGTTTTTCCAAAAGAGAAGAATCCTTGTCCATGCGAGGACAAAGCTGAGAGTAATGATTACCTTTACATCACATGCAAGGGAACTTGATAATTTGCTTCTTCTTACCAACCTAGACATCACTAGTTGATGGGGTATCATCGATATGACTGACAGAGGCCGATGACATGGAGGACCACATTTCTAAGACCTGGGTAAGACCAGGGCAATCCCTCAGAAAGTGGTCACCCTTACAAAGGCTGTAAGGGAATTTGGGTTTTGGATTCTTCATTTTAATCTTGTTGACCTCATCAACACTCCCAGTACTATTAATAGTAATTGGTTTCTTAGAGCCAACATCTGATGTTGTTGGGGCCTTTTTCCTTTTTGGGTTCTTCTTCTTCTTCTCTTTCCGTTTCTTCTTCTTCTGATCAACCTGACTACTTTCTTTAGAGCTTTCACTAGGCGAAGAAGGAGGAATGGAAGGAGACTTGATGGATGAAGAAGGCAAAAATTTGACATGAGGTTGATGTGTGGGTGGTGTATTGACATCCAAAGTATTAGGTGCAACTGAAACATTGGGAGGATTCGAGATCATCAGAGTGGGGAACAACCAAACTAGTAATCCAATAGTGAGTCCTAGAAGACTCAGTGTGGCAACATATGGAGGACCAAATTTTCCAAACGAAGGAAAGGTATAAGGTTCCCCAGGAGAAGGGGTTCCTCCATTGGTACTCCCAGGGTTCGATGCCATTAACACTGACTCGACCTAAGGTCCACTAATTAAAACAAACAACACATGCTATGTGTTCTATAACACAGGTATTCCAACAGAGGACAAACACCTTCAGTAACCACTCACATAACCAGATCAAAGATCAACACACCAATGTTTTCACGTGGTAAAACCCCTACAGGGAAACATCCACGGCCCCAGCCAACGCAGCCACTTGGAGCAATTTATTAATGCAAAGAAAAAGGTTACAGAGAGATTTTACAAGAGAGTTTCTCACAATCGATCATCGGCAAATGACCCTCCATGCTCTTT
>SNQJ01S0027215.1:37871-75953 GCA_010110895.2 Picea sitchensis
TTCAGATAATAAGCCTCTTGGAGGGGGCAACCTCCTTTTACCCCACTTAAATGTTCAAGTACAAGATGATTCAAAATGAAAATGTCTCCTTGGTATATATAGGAGACTAGGAGGTATAATTACAACTAATGGCCTAAAGCTGAAATAACTAAAATAAAATTACTAATCTAATATGCCCCAATTAAGGGTTAATGAGCCAATATTAGGCCTTAACAATGTGGGCTGTAGTGGAGTAGCCAGCGTATACACTTTCTATATAACTTGCAAGGTGCGTACAAGTGGAAAAATATTTATTTTTGTCTCTGGACTTATCAATCAGGGAAAGTAAGTCTGCATGGGGAAATGGAATAAAGCCCTCTCTGCAAGAATGCATAGGGTGAGGCAAATTTTTCTCTAACAGTGTTGGTTATAACATATATACATTTATTTAAATGGTGGTTCTGCCAACTTTAGTAGTGGTTTATACATGACCGCTGGGCACCATATTTGGCAGGGTTTTGCCGGATTTGGCGGACCTGCCAATTATTTTTTTGTTTTTGGAAATTGGTTCTCGGGCCCTCATTGGGCATTTTCCCACTGCCACGTGGTAGCCGATGACTGGGCCACGTGGCAACCAACCATTGGGGCTCTCCAACCAACTGTACAGTCACCTGCCACATCAACGTATGGTCTGCCACCTCAGATTCCACATCAGCCTACCACATCATCGTATGGTCTGTCACGTGGCTATACAGACTGCCACGTGGCACTTTTTCATTGGTCCACAGATCAACCCAAAAAATCCAAAAATGAGTGACACGTGGTAGCCTCTGGTGTTGCCATGTCACCATGCTGACATCAACATGACATGTGTTGCCTCCTGCATGTTCCACGTATGTTGTACGGATGATGACATCATTCGTAGTGATGTTTACGTCAGCAGTATGGATGCTGACTCATCCCCTGTTGAATGGGCTAGGTTGACCAAACTTTGACTGCAAATATCTTTTGATCCGTAACTTTGTTTGATGAGTCGTTTGCGCCGTTGGAAATATTGCGACGTGCTCTTCGCGATGATGCCATTTTCACTGAGTTTTGAGAACTTTGAATATGTTCCCTTTCTCTGTCTATTAAGGCCATTCTGAGCTTCCTGAGTTTCTTCTATGAGTTCTGAGTTATCCTTAGTCTTCTCTGGATCCTTTTTGGATCACGCCTTCCCACTGAGAGATTTTTGGACCACCAAAAGATTTCATTAATCAACATATAAGTGAGGGAATAGTTCCCCCACCTTGTCCTTCTCAATTCACTTTGTCTTGCTTGGATGTGTGCCCTTTAAGCCTACTCGAAGATAATCAACATCATCCCTGTGTGAAGTCCTCGTCCTTCTGTCTAGGATGATATCTTCCTTTAAATCATCCAAGTACTCAGGAGAAAACTCATCAACTGAAGGTACTAAAACTTCCCCATCTTGATCCATGATCATGGGAGGCTAAAATATTTTCAAGTTCTCTACATTTACAATTGAGTAAATCTACATATAAGGTGGAAGGTCTAGATGAAAAGCATTGGTAACAATTTTCTCCAAAATAGTGAAGGGTCCATAACGAATGGGCTTGAGTTTCTTGCCTTCACCCTTCAATTTATCCTTGCTAATGTGAAGCCATACTTGGTCTCCAACCTGGAACTGATGATCAACCCTGCGTTTGTCATGCTGAGATTTATACTGTGCTTGACTTTTCTCCGACTATTCCTTGACTGCTTGGTGTACCTGTTGGATCCTATGGATGAACTTGCGGGCTCTGTTTTCTTTTCTTTCTTCATTTGAATTTGCATCTCTCCCATATATCAAGTCCAAAGGAACTTTAGGTAGGTACCCAAAACATGTCTCAAAAGGCGAACACTGAGTGGAGGAATGTAAGGCTCAGTTGTAAGCATGTTGTACATAGATTATATGTTCGTCCCATAACTTGGGATGATTGCTGCAGTAGCCTCAAAGAAAAAGTACCACTGTTCAGTTTACAACCTTTTTCTATATGTCGGTATGTGGATGGAAAACAATGCTCCTCTTCAACTTGGTGTGCATCATTCTCCACCATCTTGTTCAAAAATCTCCAAGGAATCGAGTATCTCGATCTGAGATAATGGATGTGGGTAAACCAAAGTGAACCCAAACATACTGAAAGAAGAGATTAGTAGTCTGCTCAGTAGTGATCTAATTTTTACATGGAATTAAGATACACATCTTGTTGAACCTATCCATTACAACATATAAATTTTCATGAACCGATTTCGACATTGGTAAACCCCCTACAAAATCCATGGAGATACTTTCCCATGGATGGGATGGAACAAGTAGTGGTGAGTATAGACCCATTTTTCTATTAGTGGGCTTACAAGTAGAAAACATCACACACCCCTTTACATATTTAGTTACAATTGCTTTCATTTGAGGCCAGTAACAAAACCTATGCAAATGAGCCATAGCTTTTCCTACCCCAAAATTCCCAAACACAAGAGAAGTGTGAGCTTCTCATATTATATGGACTCATTCACTTGTAGGAATACATAGCTTTCCAAGATGGTAGAGTAGTTTTCCCTGCAGACAATAGTTCTCTACATGTTCACCATGGGTTAGCTTCTCATATACTTCTTTAAAATATTCATCAATGGCATATTATTCCACATAGCTATCATGAGATAAAGAAGTATTCTTCAAAATAATAGAAGAAGCAATAGGAGGTCTAGAAAGCATATCAGCTACCTTGTTACTTGTACCCTTTTTGTACTTGATTACCAAATGAAATTGTTGTAGGAAACCCATCCATCTGTAATGTTGAGATTGTCGCAGTTTGGTTTATGCTTGGAGATACTGTAAGGGTTGGTGATCTATATGTATGATTGTTTCCTTCCCTAACAAGTAGTGCTTCCATTTCTTTACGCTTTGAACTAACACATACAACTCTTTATAATATGTAGGATAGTTAACAATAACTTGGTTAAAAGTTTCAGAGTGGTAACGAATAGGCTTATGATATTGCATAAATAATGCACCCATGGCATATCTGCTGGCATCTGTCTCAATCTCAAAGGGATGTTGAATATTTGACAGTTCTAATACTGGTGCGATACTGATCTTTTCCTTCAAAGTGTCAAAATATTTTTGTTACTTTCCTCCCCACTGAAAAGTGTTCTTCACACTGGTTAAGGCATGCAAAGGAGTTGCTATAAAGGAGAAGTTCGAAATGAACCTCCTCCAATACTAGACTGCACCTAAGAAGCTTTGTATCTCGGTTACACTTTTGGGCTCAGGCCAATTTACAATTACATCAATATTGGAAGGATCAATTTTTAATTGTCCTCCTCCTACAATATGACCTAAGTACACAAGTGCAGTCTTACCAAACTCACATTTGGACAATTTTACATACAACATTTCCCTTTGAAAAGTAGCCAATACTTGCTTTACATACTTCACATGTTCATCCCAAGTCCTGAATACATCATTCATCACATGCATGAAAGTTGTCGGAGCATTACAAAGCCCAAACGGAATAACTAACCACTCAAAAAATCCCTATTTTGTTTTAAAGGCAATATTCCATGCATCCTGTTCTGCAACGCTGATATGATGGTATCCATTGCGCAAATCCAACTTAGTGAAATGAACAACATTCTTTAACTGATCAAGTAAATCATCTATACGAGGAAGAGGGTATCGATTTTTCACTGTGATTTTATTTAAGGCCTAGTAATCGACACACATTTGCCATGTGTCATCTTTCTTTCGCACCATCACGATCAGAGAACCACAAGAAGATGAGTTGGGCCTGATGACCCCTTAATCCAATAAGCCTTGTACCTGCTTCTTGATCTCTTTCATCTCTATAACTGACATCGTGTACATTCCCACATTAGGAAGAGGAGAATCCCTTTGAAGATGTATTTCATGTTGGATTTCCCTCTTAGGAGGTAATCCATCTGGTTCCTGGAAAATATCATCATACTTAGAAACAATATCAATTAATTATTTATTATGAGAAGGATCACATCCTTGGAAAGTGTCGGATGTTATGACATCTTTCTCCCTTATGACCATGCATACATATCTCTTATTAGTGTATATGAGTCTCTTCATTTGACCTACACTAACAAGTGTTGTGTTTACCCTCATTCCGTGAGCTCTAACAATATATTCCACTCCCCCCTTAGTAAGGTGGCATTTTCTCTCATGACAAAAGAAGACTGCCTTTATATAATAAAGATAAGGACTCCCCAACACTATGCCACATATATCAAGTGATACAACATCCAAATCCACTTCATCAATCAACTTTGAAGCAATAGAAAATCTGACCCTACATTGTTTGGTGACATTAATTTTTGCTTTATCACNCTTATCTTTATTATATAAGATAAGGACTCCCCAACACTATGCCACATATATCAAGTGATACAACATCCAAATCCACTTCATCAATCAACTTTGAAGCAATAGAAAATCTGACCCTACATTGTTTGGTGACATTAATTTTTGCTTTATCACATACCCAACCAAGAGGTAAGGATTTGGATGTGGTTTTGTTTCAAGACCCATATTTTTGACAAGTTCTTCAGATATCAATTTTACTTGGGAACCTAGATCAAATAATGTATCTATCTTAGTGTGTTTAGATACAACTCTTATGTGAAATAATTCATTCCTCTTTCGTTCATCATCATGAGATTCATTATTGGAATTTGAACTAGCATGAATGGAATATTTACCTTGTACTCCAACCACTATGATATTTCCTTTGTCTCTTAAATCGGAACCAATATCTTGTTGCACTATAGCAAGAGTTCTTTTCTTCCCCTTTCCACCGACCTGTTTCAGTCTCTTCTCTGGATGTAGTTTCCAATAGTGTACATCATCGTGACCACTTTTCTTGCAATGAGTGCAAGATGGATTTTCTTCTTCTCTCTTTACCATGGAAATCTTCTTGTCCCTCCTTTTAAACTTCTTAAATGGCTTATGTGGGAGATTGGAAGGTTTCTTTGTCTGATCTTCCTGGACACGCTTTCCCATGTTCTCAAGGTGAGTGGATTGCACACAAATTTTGTCAAGACTGGTGGGGTTAAACAATAGCAAAGTATGACAAATATAACTGTGAAGTGCACCAATATACTTCATTAAAGTTTCATAAGAATCCAAAGGAATGTTTAATGCAAGAGCTTTCTTCCTAAATTCTTTTGTGAAACTTTGTACAGTTTGACCTTTACATTGTCTTAAAGTTTTCCATTCCATCATTGCTTTATGTAAATAACCCAATGGATAAAATTGCTTCCTTATTGTTGATTTAAATTCTGACCATGAGGAAATAATATTACCACACTTATTTTTTTCCTGAAGTTTGGTCTCCCACCACACGAGAGCGGTGCCTTCCAACCAAAGAGGCGCCAATTTCACTTTAACTTCCTCTTCATCAATCTGTTGAACACAACAATATACTTCAACCTGGCGGATCCAATTATCTAACTTTTCAGGATTAGCATCTCCATTAAACATAGGTAAAGCAAATTTTACATCAAGCTTTAATAACGGTTTCTTAAAAGAGGCTTTATGGATAGAATGATGAGAATGATGAGAGTGCTCAGACAAAGAAGAACTAGAACTTGATAGTGAAGATGGAGGCTCAGGAGGGTCTCCTCTAGCCCCTTGATTTACCGAAGCATCATCATCAGCTTGTGCTTCCTTTTTATTCCCTTTCTTCTTCATCCTCTTCTTGTAGTCTCCATACATTCGTTCGACCATTTCTAACATGTGATAAAATACCATATGGATGTTTTTCTCCTGTTTATCACGCTTGTCCTCTTTTTCCATTTTCTTCCTTCAGGATGCACGACCAACTTCAGGATTGAAAGTATTAAGAGTTCCTTCACCCTGCTTTTGCTTGGCCCTAGTAAGAATTCACACTCAACAATTCACGTCAAAGATGACTGCTCTGATACTAACATGATCCAGGATCTTTTCATTGGAGTGACTTATAAAGAATTGTATTAAATGAGCATAAATTAAAATGCACCATTAAAGAAGGAAAAATCTCAATAATGAAGAGACATAAGCATCAAATCTGAACACAAAAAATTGATAACAAAGTTTGTCCCCGGTGGAATACGTCTCTGGGTCCTGCTCTCAAATGGGTAGGCCTTTTTATTAACTTAGCAAAATACATAAGTATACCTCATTCTTGAATCAAGATACAGAAGCTTTGCTATAGAAGCTTTGCTCAGATCAGAAAACATACAACACTATTGAATTCGTAGCATCGAATTACCCAAAAATTAATGTCTCCATGCCTCAATCTGACTCTGGCACTCCCAGGCCCAAGAGAAACTCTGTCTCGGTTTCCATGCCCTGCAACCTGCAATTAATTCCAAGAATTGCTTTGTAAAATGTGTCTGGTCGTACCGTCACGCACCTCCCCCTTGCACTGGCGCATTTTCAAATTTTAAATAATAATTCGGGCATTGTAAACAATGGAGGTTGTTTGGCCTAGTGGTTGGCGAAGCATTTGTTAAGGAGTATATAGTGGGGGAGGTCCTAGGGTCGAGCCCGCGTGCCTCCCCTTTTGGGTGTTGGTTATAACATATATACATATATTTAAGCGGTGGTTCCACCAACTTTAGCAGTGGTTTATATATGAATGTTGGGTGCCAGATTTGGTGGGGTTCCATCAGATTTGGCAGACCCGCCAATTCTTTTTTTATTTTTGGAAATTGGTTCTCGGGCCCTCATTGGGAATTTTCCCACTACCATGTGGTAGTCCATGACTGGGCCACGTGGCAGCCAACCATTGGGCCACACCAACCAACTATACAATCACCTGCCATTTCAACATATGGTCTGCCACCTCAGCTGCCACATCAAACTGCCACATCACCTGCCACATCATCGTATAATATACCACGTGGTTGTACGAAATGCCATGTGGCACTTTTTCATTGGTCCACGGATTGACCCGAAAAAACCAAAAATGAGTGACGCGTGGCAGCCTCTAGTGTTTCCACGTCACCATGCTGACATCATGTTGACATCATCATGACACATATCACCTCCTACGTGTGCCATGTACATTGTACGAATGCTAGCATAATCCGTATTGATGTTGACATCAGCCGTACGGATGCCAACTTATCCTCTGCTGACTCAGCTAGGTTGACCAAACTTTGATTGCGAATATATTTTGATCTGTAACTCTGTTTGATGACCCGTTTGCATCGTTGGAAATATTGTGACGCACTCTTCGCGATGATGCCACTTTCATTGAGTTTCGAGGACTTTGAATTTTTTCCCTTTCTCTATCTGCTAAGGCCATTATGAGCTTCCTAAGTTGCTTCTGTGAGTTCTGAGTTGTCCTTAGTCTTCTCTGGATCTTTTTTGGATCACTGCCCCTTGCAACCACACTAGAAGAATATTCCCATGTTTATTTAGAGGCCGAAAAAGACACCAATTTTATTGACCAGATTCAACACATCCATCAACAGGTCCATGATATCTTATATAAATCCAATAATAAGTATAAGTAGTGCCATGATCAACACCGCCTGCCACACAAGTTTTAGGTGGGATACAAAGTCTGGTTACATTTGCAGAAAGAGCTGCTTACAGGGCCACATAGGAAGCTTCAATCACTTCTCGGAGTATAACTCTACAAGAGTTAAAAGTGTGTGTGTGTGTGTGTGTATACTGGTCCCGCTAACACACTTATTTGGGACCTGTCATATTGGATTCCCCTTTTCGCCCTGATCATAGTCGTACCTTTCATTTTTAAGCCTTTTTTTTAGTGGACCCGAACCCTTCCCAACATTCCTATTCTTCTGCCTATCCCAATATATTCGTCTTCTCGCCCTGATCATCGTGGTACCTATCACTTATAATTCCTTTTCTGTGGTCCCACCCAACCATTTTCCCTTACCCACACTCCCCCTCTCTAAATGGCCAACACTCGCGACCAAGACCTGCAAGCTTCCATTAATCAAGCCAAGGAATCCATACAACAAGTGACATTTGAGATTGTCTCTAGCAATTCCCTCCTTGCACAATTCGAGACCCAAGTCCAACACCAATTTGACACCATGGATGCCAAATTCATGAACCAATTTAACACTCTCCAGTCTACTATCAACCATTTGTTGAACCGCACTCCCGGTCCTTCCTCCTCGAGCCAACCAGATGTTGTTGATTCCTCTCATTCTATGCATTTTCAATCCAACTCCTTTCATCGTGACCCTTGTCTTCCCCTCGTTGAGGTAAATAAACTTGATGGCTCTGATCCCACGGGTTGGGTCACTCAAATGGAGCATTATTTTTCTCTGCATGATTTTACTGATGAGTTGGCCAAACTTCACTATGTTGTCCTCTATCTAGATCCTGAATGATGGCAATGGTGGCAATGGCGTAAAAATTCACGTAATGGGTATATTTCATGGACCTAGTTTGTTGCAGAGCTCTATGACCACTTTGACAGTGATACCCACTATCTCGCTCGTTTGACCAAGTTGAAACAGTCAGACACAGTGGAAGAATTTATAACTACTTTTGAGCATCTTTCCTTTCGAACCGAGGGCATGTCCATTGTGTTCTTCTATGAATTATTTATCAGTAGCCTAAATGATGAAATCAGATCCTAGGTTCTCATGGCCCACCCTTAGACATGGTTGGATGCTACTAAATGTGCCAAAGAGGCCCAACAAGTTGTTTTTTCCCAGAACAAAAAACCCTCTTTTGTTCCTCGCCCTTGACCCACTAATCCTAACTTCCATGCCACTCCCCTCAAGGTCCAGAAATTAACTTGGGCTGAAATGGTTGAATTCCAACTGAAGGGTCTTTGCTATAATTGTGATGAAAAATATTTTCAGGGGCACAAGTGTAAGGAAACAAAACTTTTTATGGCCATTTCTGAAGATGTTCCTGAAGAAGATTGGACAATTCCCCTTGTTAAAGAGCCTTCCCTTCTTGATGCTACCCAGGAGCCCACTGGCCCACCTAAAGTTGACCCACTCATTTCCTTGCAGGCCCTCATTGGCTTCTTTGCTCCACAAACCCTCAAGCTCATTGGTTATATTAAGCATAGGAAGGTCACCATCCTTGTTGACAGTGGTAACACCCACAATTTTATTCATCGTCGCATTGCCCAAGAAACCAATTTCTATATTCGTGTTGTCAATAATTTTCAAATCATGATAGCCAATGGTGGGTCCATGAAATGTGGTGGGAGTTGTGAAAATGTATGTCTTCAAATTCGATATTACCACCTGAAATCTCATATGTTTTCCATTTACATGGGTGGTTGTGACATTGTGCTAGGTGTTGAATGGTTATGCACTTTGGGTCCCATTCTTATGGATTTCAAGGAATTAACCATGCAATTCCAGTAGGAGGGACAAAGGTATCAATTCCAATGTATCACAGTTGGTTCTCTTGAGATCATCAGTTCCCATCACATGGAAAATATCCTCAAGAAAGGCCACTCCAGTATTATTACTCAACTCCATTCCATTCAAGTGGTTGAGACACCCTCTGTGCATCTTGACCTCCAAGCTATCCTCTCCAAACATCACGATGATTTTTCCACTCCTCAGAGACTTTTGCCTTCTCGTGATGTTCATGATCATTCCATCACCCTTGTTCTTGGAATTCTTCCTCCCAATGTTCTTCCTTATCGTCATCCCTTTTCCCAAAAGAATGAAATTGAGAAAATAGTGTAGGAATTGATCAAGGCGTGTGTTATTCTCCCCAGTACTAGCGCTTATTATTCTCCTGTGGTCATGCTACTCAAGAAAGAAGCTACTTGGTGCATGTGTCCGGACTTTCATTATCTCAATAAACTCACAATCAAGGATAAGTTTCCCATTCCTGTCATTGATGATCTCTTGGATGAGCTGAGTGGTGCTCAGTACTTCACTAAACTTGATCTGTGTTCTAACTACCACCAGATACGTATGTAAGAAGTTGACATTCCCAATATTTCCTTTCAAACTCATGAGGGTCACTATGAGTTCTTGGTCATTCCCTTTGGCCTGTGTAATGCCCCCTCCACCTTCCAAAGCCTCATGATTCATGTCTTCCATCCTTTTCTCCATCATTTTGTCTTAGTTTTCTTTGATGATATTCTCATCTATAGTAAAACTTGGAAATCCCATCTTTCCCATGTGGATCAAGTTCTCCATCTACTCTCTCAGCACCAACTTTTCCTCAAACAATCTAAATGTGCCTTTGGTGCCTTAGAAGTCAAGTACTTGGGTCATATTATTGGCAAGGCTAGTGTCCAGGTGGATCCTAAGAAGATTGAAGCAATGCAGGATTGGCCTCTCCCTAAGACTATCAAAAGCTTTCATGGTTTTCTGGGTTTAACAAGTTATTATCGCAAGTTAGTTCAGAATTATGTAAATATTGCGGTGCTTCTCACTGCTCTCCCTAAAAAATATTCTTTCACTTGGACTCCCGCAACTGATTGGGCCTTTCAAGCCTTGAAGGCGGCTATGTGCACTACTCCAGTCTTGGCCCTTCTTGATTTCACAAAGACCTTTGTCCTGGAATGTGATGCCTCCGGGAGAGGAATTGGAGCAGTCCTTATGCAATAGGGAATACCTTTGGCATTTACCAACAAAAAATTGGTAGATCACCATTTGGGCCAATAAATCTATGAAAAGGAAATGTTGGTTATTGTGCATGTCGTGGATCTCTGGCACTCTTATCTCCTCGAGAAATGCTTCCAAATTAAGACAGATCATCAAAGTCTCAAGTATTTTCTGGAGGAATATTCTTCCTCCTCGGAGCAACAAAAATGGGTGACTAAGCTCTTTGGATATGGTTATGAGATCATTTACAAGAAAAGCAAAGAAAATGTGGTTGCTGACGCTCTTTCAAAAAAATATGAAGATGAAGGGTCCC
Organism: Picea sitchensis; assembly: GCA_010110895.2. Taxonomy (NCBI): domain Eukaryota; kingdom Viridiplantae; phylum Streptophyta; class Pinopsida; order Pinales; family Pinaceae; genus Picea; species Picea sitchensis. The sequence goes on from SNQJ01S0027215.1 coordinate 48,784, forward strand.
TTTTTTCTGTCAGTGTTTCATGGAAACCAGCACAGGAGATCTAGCTAAAGCATACACAAACAAAGTTTATCAAGAAAAGGAAGAGAGATACACAATGAAGAATGAGAATCAATGCATATTATGATCTAATCAATGAGTGAGTGATCTTCACTCATATAGGAAATGGCATCCTATAATTAGGAATGCATGCATAATAGTGATGGTCTAAGATTAGAAAATCTAAAATAGAACTAGTCAGTTAACTCCCAATGAACCAGTGTGTCGAAAATAGAAATTTCTCCAACACCCCCCCTGAACATCACTATGGAGTAAAAAATGAGTCCCGGCTATTGGGCCATTTTAGGTACTCATGTACAACGCAACTAATGAACACTGAATAAAAACGAGGAAAGAGGAAAAACCACGTGGGAACAAAGCCCCCCTCAAAGGAAAATGTCTCAAAAGAAGGAAAGGCAGTTGCTAGGCAACTGCATTCTTCACTGCAAGATGTTCCCGCAAAGTTTGAAACTTCTTCTCAGTGAATGTCTTGGCGAATATGTCAGCAGTATGTTAAGAGGAAGGATAGAACTGCAAATCAATGATCCTGTCATGTACTAAATCTATGATGAAATTCATGTGGACCTCAATGTGTTTGGTTCGTTGTCGCTGTACTAGATCTCTACAAAATATCAGTGTACTCTGATTGTCGCACCATATGATAGTCGGACAGTGAAACTGGATACCAAGCTCGGTAAGGAAGTGTTGAAGCCAAAGTGTTTGAATGACACAGTTGTCTACTCCTTGGTACTCGGCCTCTACGAAAGATAAAGCAATGGCCGATTGCTTCTTACTTGACCAACAAATTGGGCCTGACCCAAAATTGAGAGTGTACCCAGACATGGACTTGCGATTTGTGTTATCACCAACCCACTCTGAATCTGTGAAGCCTATGAGATCTAATGCACAACCAACTATGTAGTGAATCCCATAAATCATGGTGCCCTGAACATATCTGAGGATGCACTTGGCAACCTTCCAGGGCAAATCATGGGGTTCTGGCATGTATCTGGAAACTGCTCCTACTGCATATGAGATATCTGGACGGGTGTGGGTGAGATACAGAAGACTCCCCACCAACTATTGATACAAAGTGTTGTCCACTAATGGTGTATCCTTGCCATCCTCAAGTCTTATCCCAGATAAGAAGGGTGTAGGTGCAGACTTACAGTTTGTCATGTGGAATCTATCCAGAAGATCCCTGACATATTTATCTTGAGAAATTTTGATGCCGAAAGCATCCCGACTGATCTCAAGACCAAGAAAGAAGTGTAGTGGACCCATGTTCGTCATAGATAGCCTGTCATGAAAAATATCTTTGACCAAATCATTGGCTGAAGAAGAGATACCGGTGATCAAAATATCATCAACATAGAGTGCTAATATCATCACAGAGTCAGTAGTCCTCAACATGTAAACATTGGAATCAGATTTACATCTAACAAAATCATGTGAAAGTAAGTAAGAATCCATATTTGAATACCATGCTCTAGGTGCCTGCTTGAGGCCATAGAGAGACTTCTTCAGTCTACATACTAAAGATGAGTTCTAAATGAACCCCTGTGGTTGCTCCATGTAGATCTCCTCTGAAAGGTCACCATGAAGAAAATAATTCTTCACATCCATCTGTTGAACTTCCCATCCTTTGGCTGCTGCAATGGCTAGATCCAAGTGAATGGAGTCCATATTTGCTACAGGAGCAAAGGTCTCATCATAATCTATCCCATGAATCTACTAAAATCCTTTTGCAACTAATATGGATTTGTACCTGCTCACCCGACCATCTGCTTCTCTCTTGGTCCTATAGACCCATTTGCATCTGGCAAGTTTCCTCCCTGGTGGAATTGGAACCAGATCCCAAGTCTGATTCTCTAGGAGAGATTCATGCTCCTCCTGCATGGCTTCTTTCCATAGTGGATTTCCAATAGCCTCATTGTACGTATGCGGATCAAAAGATTGAACCATATAGCAATGCATGGGCATCACTGGTTCAGAAGCTGAAAATACATGAGAAGGATCCACATGCTGAGATCGAGTCCTCCTCGAATCCAATGGATCCCTTGCAAGGTTGCCTGCCACCTGAAGTGTGGTATGTGCCCACTTAGGCATTTGTTGAAGCTCTGACGTTGTCTCCTCATTTGGCTGTACTACTTGCTCATTTGCATGTACAGAATCCTCTGAATCTGTGTCTGAATATGTAGCATCTGAGTGTGTGGAATCATCATCTCTGATGTCTGGAACTGATGGAAGCACAAGAGTCTCTGCATGTTGCACTGGAGGTGCATGGAAAGAACTCTTATCAAATTGAATAGTGTGCTCAATGATGAGCCAGTCTGTAGAGGAATCAATCAATCTATATCCCTTCACATCATCTGGATATCCCACAAAGATGCAAGGTGTGCTCTATGGATCTAAGGCTTTCCTCTTTTCAGAAGGAATATGGGCCCATGCTCTAGATCCAAAGATGCGAAAGTGTGTGACATCTGGTTTGTCACCTGTCCAAGCCTCAAAAGGTGTCCTATCCTCAACAGATCCGTGAAGTGATCTGTTTTGTATGTAAGTATCACAGTTAAGTGCCTCCGCCCAAAGCTTGGAAGGAAGTGATCTTGCATGCAACATGTAACTGGCCATATCCTTGAGAGACTTTTTCTTCCTTTCAACAACTCCATTATGTTGTGGAGTGTATGAAACTATGTGCTGCAACTGGATACCAGCTTCATGACAAATATTCTGAACATCTTTGTTGATATACTCCCCCCCATTGTTTGTACGGAGGATCTTGATTTTCTTCCCAGTTTGTGTCTCTACTTGAGCTTTGAAGTCTTTGAGATGCTAAAAAACTTTAGACTTTTTTCTGAGAAAATAAACCCAAGTATAGCGTGAATAATCATCAATAAATGTAAGAACATACCTTGGTTTTTTGATGGACGGATGTGGAAATGGACCCATGAGATCACTATGAACAAGCTCCAAGGAAGAGGAGGCTCTCCTTGCCTTCCCCTTTTCAAAGTTCTCTTCAGGATGCTTGCCAAGAATGCATCCTTGACAAACCCCTTCAGAAAATTGAATGTCTGGCAAGCCTTTGACCATTCCTTTCTTGGAAAGTCATTGCATGTACCTAAAGTTTAAATGACCAAATATCTCATGCCATACTATACTACTATCATTAGCATGTGTAAGTAGCAGAGAGGAGTCATAGTCAATAAACTTAGTGAACTTATACAATCGTGATTTGTGATCTACCTCACCAACTGAAATAATGGAACTATCATGCATGTCAAGTACAGTAACTGAATCTGATGTAAATTAAACCCTTTTACCTGTTTGGGTGATCTGATAAACTAAGAGCAGATTTATAGAAAGCTTTGGAACATGTAATACATTCTCAAAACTTCCATTAGGGCGTTCAACTCTTCCCTCTCCTGCAACTGCTATTGGAGTATCATCCCCCATGAGAATAGGAGGTCCAGAGCATGAACTCAAAGAAGTAAAACCTTCCTCTTTAGCTGCCATATGATGTGATGCACCAGAATCTATAATCCATGAATCAGCTGAGGAATTAATTGCAACCAGAGCATGATGATTACCTTTCTTAGGTGCATGGTCTTCTTCCTTCTTCTTCTTGGCTCCTTCAGGAATGAAGTCTCCAAGGTTATTCTTCTGAAGTACCTATGTCATAAGATCGATCTGCTTCTTCATGCATGTGGATTCTTCCTGATTTGGTTTATTGCAATATGTGCACTGCTTTCCCTTCTTCTTCTTCCCTTTGGAATTTGAATAATCTTTGGAACCTGAAGAATCCTTGAAGAGTTTGGAATATCCCTCCTTCTTTGACTCTGGATGTAATAGCTCCTTTCGTTTCTGCTTCAATTTCTGATTGGATGATCCTTTTCCATCATGCATGGTGAGTGCATGTGCTTTGGGATCTTTCATGAGGCCCATCTGTATGAGTTTTGTCTACTCTTGTGTGAGAGACTCAATGAATTGAGTCATCGTACGCATTTTCCAATTTACGCCCAAAAGACATATGCCAGAATGGAAATTGGAGACATATACAACATATTATGGTCCTAGCTTGGCCAAGATTTTTAGAATAAGTTGTTTCTCTTGTGTAGACTTGTCAATACCACATCCACCCAAGATCAAAATCAAAGATTTAAATTTAGTAAAGAAATCTTGTATAGTATCAAAACTTTTAGGGTCTAAGGTATTCAACTCTACCTCGAGCATATGACCTCGCATCTCATCCTGGTTTCCAAAGAGTCTTTCCAAGGTGGTCCAGATCTTGTTTGGAGTCTTGCATGCGACAACATGAAACCATAGATCAGTGGAAATTAACTCAAGAAGTAGTCTTGTGGCCTCATCCTTACAGTTCGCCCATCTCATCTTCTCAATCACTGATGTAGGTTTTGTTTATGTCGCCATCGTCAAATTATACAGTGATTCCCCTTTGAGTTGGAATTCTACCTTGGGATTCCAATCAAAATAATTCTATGGTGTGAGGATTACCACCAAGTTTGACTGTATAATAGTTGTCCTATCCATCTCTCCCACTATTTCTAAGAACCCCTAAAAATTTACTCTCAATCTGCAAGTGAAAAATTAAGAAATCACGATAGAAATGGCACTTTAAGTGAAAATTCATATCAGTTTCAAGAGAAGATATTCCGGCTTACTTTCTGAGCAAACAGTGAGGAATCTCGCCAAACGGTTGAAAACCCACTTGCAGAGTGGGTCGATTTGCTTCTCACACGAGCCGTTTCCTCAAAAACTTAATATTTTGGGAGCAATCACTATAGAAAGGTACAACCACAGATTCGTATCAATTTCAGGAAGCTATCTTGCAACTTACTTTCTGAGCAAACGGTGAGGAATCTCGCCAAACGGTTGAAAACCCACTTGCAGAATTGGTCGATTTACTTTCTTCATGGGTCGTTTCCTCAAAACATTAATACTTTTGGAGAAATAGTTGTTGAAAGATACGACCACATATTCATATCAGTTTCAGGAGGCTATCTTGTGGCTTACCTTCTGAGCAAACAGTGAGGAATCTCGCCAAATGGTTGAAAACCCACTTGCCGAATGGGTCAATTTACGTCCCACGCTAGACATTTCCTCAAAAACTTAACATTTTTTGAGAAATCACTGCTGACAGGTACGACCACGGATTTAGCTCACCGAAACTCTGATTTTCCTTATTCTTTGGCTTGTCTGGCTTGATCCAAGCAACATAGCTCTAGTACCATGTCAGTGTTTCATGGAAACTTGCACATGAGATCTAGCTAAAACATACACAAACAAAGTTTATCAAGAAAAGGAAGAGAGATACACAATGAAGAATGAGAATCAATGCATATTACGATCTAATCAATGAGTGAGTGATCTTCACTCATATAGGCAATGACATCCTATAATTAGGAATGTATGCATAATAGTGATGGTCTAAGATTAGAAATTCTAAAATAGAACTAGTCAGTTAACTTCCAATGAACTAGTGTTACTCCCACTGAACTAGTGTGTCGAAAATAGAAATTTATCCAACATTCTCCATCTCCTTCATTCTACCAGATTGGATTAAAGATGTTCACCAAGAATGGCTACAAGATCCTAAAATTTCGCATATGATCCAACAATTACAAGACAACTCTCCAGTTTCACTAGGTTACTCTTGCCAAAATGATGATCTTTGCTACAAAGGTCATTTGTATTTAAGTAAACATTCACAACTTAAATCCATGGTGCTTTCTGAGCTTCATGCTACACCCACAACTAGGTAGTCAGGGTTTACCAAAACCTATGACCGGGTCAAACGTTCTTTTTTCTGGGATGGTATGGAAAAGGGCGTTCACACTTTTGTGGAAGAATGTGATGTTTGTCTATGCAACAAGGGTGAAACAATCAAAGCTCCTGTCACACTACAACCACTTATGATTCTACTCGTTATTTGGAGAGACATCTATATGGATTTTATTGTGGGATTACCTAAATCAAGAAATAAGTCAATCATCGTGGTGGTCGTTGATCATCTTTCCAAGTATTATCATTTCTGTGCTCTTCAACACCCATTTATCGCATTCACTGTGGCTCAATTTTGCATGGATCATGTCTTCAAGCTTCATGGCATGTCTCATTCTATTGTTTTTTATCGATATCCCACTTTCACCAGGAATTTTTTGCAAGAACTTTTCAAGCTATAGGGCACCCAATTGCATCTCAGCACTGCCTATCATCCCCAGAGTGATGGTCAAACTGAAGTTGTCAACAAGTGTTTGAGGACATATTTGAGGTTTTTTTCCTCTGAAAGGAAAAATCAATGGGCTCAATGGTTACCATTAGTTGAATTGTGGTACAACACTTCTTACCATACAACTACTCACATGAATCCTTTAGAAGAAGTATATGGACAAAATCCACCTTCCGCTATCTCCTACATGCTAGGTGTCACGAAGGTCCAGGCGGTTGACCAAATGATTACAGTTCGAGAGGTTATTCTTTGTACCCTCAAAGAGAATTTGGTCATGGCCTAGAATCGCATGAAGAAAAAAGAAGATCAAGGTCACTCAGAATGTCAATTTGTTGAAGGAGACCAGGTATTTCTTCGACTTTAACCTTATAAGAAAACTTCACTCAAGGCCGAACATTGTCAGAAACCGGTGCCCAAATACTATGGTCCTTATACAGTTCTCAAGCACATGGTACAGGTGACCTATCAGTTAGTTTTTCCCAGTCCTTCTAAGATCCATCCTATTTTTCATGTCTCCTACTTAAAGAAGGTGATTGGAACTAAGTGCCAAATTCAAACCAACCTTCCTGAGTTGGATGAAGAAGGATCCATCTGGTTGCAGCCACAAGAAGTTTTGGACCAGCGTGAGCATCGTCTTCGTAAGCGCACCATCAAGGAAGTGTTAGCCCAATATAAAGATACAACTCCAGCAGATGCCACCTGGGATCTAGCTACCATTCTGTAGCAATTTCTTCATCTACATCCTTGAGGACAAGGTTGATTTTAAAGGGGAGGGCATGTTAGGGACCTAACCTCCCTAACCCCTCAAGTGGGTAGAATAATATATTTCCATGTAATAAAGGAAAATATTAATAAGGTCTAGCAATAAGGAGGAATAAGTCAAATGTGAGAATACCTAATAGAATCTTCCTCTTCTAGAAGGATCTTCCTCTAGATTGTTCTTTTGGATAGATAGATTTAGTATAAATAGGAGTAGAGGGTATTAGAAGTTTTGTCTTGAACGATTATTGTAATATAACTCTTCTTTGTTGGAGGTTTCCCCCTCGAAGAGGCAAGTGAACATTGTTTCCTATCAATAAAGGTATAATTTGGTGTTGTGGTTTCATATAATTTGTTGTTCTGATGTTATATTTGCAGTATTTTTGTATTTTGTTGCTATCTTAGTGTTATTCTATGCATTATTTCTCTTTTATGCTAATATAATAGACCTGGTACATTACACCAACGCGGTCAGGGTACAAGCAGTTGCGACTCAAAATAGTTAAACCCTTGCAAGACCATCCTTATCGACCCTGATGGCCTTCCATGGGGCACAAAAAGAGAGACGAAGGAGTAGGAGATCATTTTAAAATGTTTCTCGAGGAATACCTCATGCGACAAAGGAATGAGATGATGTATAGTTTTGCACAGATCCTTCGACGACTGCCAACAGACGATGCATCTTCATCAAGCGACCACTTTGGAGGTGTCGCCCCCGTCAAGGTACAAGTGAGTTTTGATATTCCTATATTTGAAGGTTAGATAGATGAAGATGTCGTATATAAATGGTTGAATATGCTAGAAGGGTATTTTTCAGTCCATAATTTTTCCAAGATAAAAATGATTACCTTTGCACTCTGTAAGGCCATCCACCATGTCAAGCATTGGTGGGAGATTTACTGTGATTAAAGGTCCACCGAGAAATATGCACTATTTTCAGTCACACCCTATTTAGATTCATTCAAGGATGCTATTAAGGAACAATATTATCCTGTTGGAAGCTACGATGACCAATATACGAAATGGACTACCCTGCGACAAGAAAGGGAACAGACAGTACCCGAGTTCACAAATATATTCCATACCTTGCACATCAAGTTGGGTATAAAAGAATTTGAATTCCATATGGTGCTCAAGTACCACAAATTTCTGCATAGATACAGCTAAACAAAAATGGAGTTTCTGGACATCTTGTCACTGGGCGCGGCTTATCGATACATTGTCAAAATTGAGCAGAAATTTAAACAGAAGAAGCAAGAGTTCAGATCTATGAATTGCTCACAGCAGAAGTAGGGAAAAGGTGCCCCCCCACCCACAGAAAAAAGGATAGAGCAAGGATGGAACCTCTCAGAACAACCAATCCAATCTGCAAACAAACAGGGGTGTTGAAAAGATGAAGAAATACATTGGGAAGTGGTGTGAATTCCATAAAATATCTTGGCATAACACATATGAGTGTCGCTTGAAGCAGTCATTAGTGGTCGAGCTAAAAGCCTCATAGTCAAAGGCAGGTTCTGACTTTGAATTAGATTTGGAAAAGGTGAAGCGGATCATTGATGCAGAAACCAGTGCCATTGTCGCTACCACTAAGGTCCAGCCAAGTGCACTAGAAGAACCAAAGGAAGGTGAGTGCCTCTTTCACTCACAGATGTGGGTGAAGGGTATCCTTCTGCATTTCATTATCGATAGCAGAAGCCAAAAGAACCTGATCTCAGCCGAGGTCATCAAGCAGTTGAACCTGCCAATGACACCTCACTTGCAACCCTACATCATCGGGTTGCTCTGCCAAGGGAGAGACCTTTGCTTCCACCAATAGTTATGCTTACCTTACGGTATCAAGCCACTCAAGGATGAGGTATTGTGTGAAGTTTACCCCCTTGAATTTTGTGATATTCTTTTAGGACAACCATACTTGTGGAAAATCCATGTTGTATATGAGTCTATACCTTGTAGTATTATTATTACTTTGGGTATACAATTGTATAGGATACCAGAGGTAGCTCTGCCTACCGCCATTTCTTTGATCTTTTCTTAGAATTGCAAGAAGGTCATTTCCCATATCGGTAAATTTTTCTTCTTCATGATTCAATCTCAAGGTGAACAAAAGGTCATCGCCATAACCATGGATCCTACATAGGGCCTCTCCATGCAACAAAAACAAGTGGACAAACTCATGGAAGATTACAAAGACATCTTCTTCTCACCCACAAAGGTATCGTTGCACTCTCAGGTCAAGCATTCAATTGATATAACCCCCGATGCACCGCTACCCAATGGGCCGGTATATCGCCACTCTCTGATGGAAAATGAGGAAATTAAGTGGAATATCCAAGAATTTATTCAAAAGGGGTAGATCTGACCCATCTCATCACCCTATGAGAGCCCGATTGTACTTGTGTAGAAGAAATATGGGACCTAGGGACTATGTACTGACTATAATTCCCTACACAAAATCACAGTCAGAAATTGATGCCCAATTCCTCGAATTGATGACCTTCTTAACCATTTCAAGGGGGCCAAGTACTTCAGTAATATTGATCTTAAGTTCACCTACCACCAGGACTAAATAGAACATACTGATGTATGGAAGATTGCTTTCAAGTCCAAAGAAGGTATTTTTGAATGGTTAGTCACGCCCTTTGGTTTAACCAATACTCCAACAAATTTCATGAGGTTAATGGATGATATATTGCGGCCCTTCACCAATTATTTTGTGGTGGTATATCTAGATGACATCCTCCTCTTCAACAAAAAATTGGGAGGAACACTTGCAACATATTCAACAAGTTCTTAACACTCTGCAACAACACAAGTTGTATGCTAACTTGGAGAAATGCTCCTTCGGAATGAACAGGGTCCAATACCTAGGCTACATTGTTGATGAGCATGGTGTGGATGTGGGTCCATCCAAGATCCAGGTCATTTTTTATTGGCCAACCATGACCACACTAACCGAGCTTCAGAGCTTTGTAGGACTTGCCAACTTCTATCGCAGGTTCATGTTGGGATTCTCCCATATTTCATGGGCCCTAAGCCAAGTGACCAAGGGTGGTGGAAAGGAAACGCTTGTGTGGGGGAAGGCACAATAGAAAGCATTCAATGATCTAAAACATTACTTTTTCTTAGCTTCGGTACTCTTCTTACTGGATCTACAACAACCCTTTGAGATTGAGACCGATGCCTTAGACTATGTTGTGGGCCTAGTTCTCACTTAACATGGACATTCAGTGTAGTATCATAGAGAGACACTAACATATGTCGTCTTTAGGTACCCCACATATGACAAAGAAACATATTCCATTGTACAAGCCTACTTCCAATGGAAGCATTACATTCTTGGGAAGGAGACAGTCATTCACACTGATCAGAAGCCTATGTAATTAATATAGACACAAGACAAATTGTAGAACGACCGCCATCAAAAGCGGTCCACATATGTCACACACCCGACCCCTAAGTACCTTTTTAATGGATGGGGTATAATTTTTTTCTTAACCTAATACCCATGGCCTAGTAATTACTGAAGTCTTTACTTTCTCTCTTCCCTCTTAGAATGTTTAACACTAACTCAATAAATTACTCATATGATGATTATGAGTAATTATATTATAGAAAAATGAGGATAATTTCTCCATAATATACTTAAGTTGATTAACCTTAATTAAGGTATATAATTCAATTCCTCCATGCCACATTTTCATGTAATTTAACATATATATCTAAATATATGCATATTTATTTATTTACTGGGAAAAATGATTAACTATATTCAACCAAAAATTATCCTTTTATTAATTATATTATAATATAGTTGTATTTAATTATATTATAATATGATTAATTTGTACAAAAGGGGCACTTAGGATTATTAATATCCATTAATACCTAAGCCTCCGTACTTCAGCTAAGATTTCTTATCAGGCTTTTATGAACCCAAATCTCCCGAACGTCGAAATTCTGAACAGGGTTCCAGATAGGTTATATTATAATGCAATATGATATTAATTATACTACATTATGATGTAAATAAATCACATCAAACATTTATTATAATCAATCACATAAATATAACCTCATTTAATTTAGTTGTATTTAATATTCATGCAAACTTTGGAATGCAGGGAGGTAGGTTCGGGCCTTCAACCCTTTTAGCTTGTTCCCTATATCATCCCTGAACATCTGGAGTCCCGAACTCCTAGAGCTACGGAGAGGGTCCCACTCCTATCATACCTTTGTGAAAATATTATTTGTTATATTGTCATATAATATAATTAATTACACATTTAATATAATATTGGTATATGGGAAAATGGGTTCTCCTTCAGTCATTTTTCTCTTATGCTCTATCTATTCCAACATCTTGGAGTCCCGAAGCTCCCAGAGCCCTAAACTCCTAAAGGGTCGACGCTTACACGTGATTTCACATTAAATATTAAATTAAAAAGGGTAAATAGGGTTTGTACTTTATTACATGCCAATATCACAATAACTCATTTAAAATATATATATTATTATATTACATGCTTTTGTAGATTGCACCTAGGTTTACAAGGTCTCCAATATTTTATTAATATTTGAAATAAGGGAGAAAGAGAGAGAGAGAACTATGGGTCAACCCCCTTCGGCTCTCCCACAAATCCTTTATACTCAATTCTCCCAGAGCCCGGGAGTCCTGAAGCTCCGAAGTGACCCCACTGGCACACATTACCACTCCATTTAATATTCAAAGGAGTTGGCTTCATCTACATGAAATCAATTTAATGAACCTTAAAATAATATGTTATATTATTTATATTCCTCAAAAATTACACCCAGCTTTTAAAGTTCTCCAATATTATAATTATTTGACATGAGAGAGAGAGAGGGTTCTCTGGTTCAATCATCTTTGGCTCTCCCACACATCCTTCATACTCAATTCTCCCGGAATCCCAAATCTCCAAAGTGACCCCACTTGTATTAAATTATGATTTTTAAATATAATGAATTAATTTGGATTGTAATATAATATACATTGCAATAAAGGGGTATTATGACAATTCACGTTAATTGATCTCATTAAATAAAATAATATAATTAATTAGAATTTTTATCTAAGCATCCTTGTTCGGGCATTCAACAACTTTGGCTTGTGGAATCCCATCACCCAAACATCACGGAGCCCTGGAGCTATGAACTCTCGGAGTTCCAAAGACTACGAGAAGTTTAAAGCATTTAGTCATGGTTTATTCCCTATTCTCTTTGGTCTCAGGTCTCTTACGCTCTAGGGGATTTAACATGCATTTTTAGAATAATAAAATACTACTACTACTAATAATAATAATCATATTTATATAAACATATATACATATATTTCCATAGTTTTACTCCTTTGATTTAAAGGAAAATTATTTTCTTTTAGAAAAATAAGGAAAGGAAAAATATAGTTTTTCGGGCTTTATAAAGAGATTTAATAAAAGTTTATATTCCATGGAAATTTTTCCATCCTAGAAATTAAAATATAATTATAATCTCTCCCTTCTGGTGGGTAAATGAGTAAAACTTGATTTCCTTATTATTGTTCTTTACTACTCTTACTAAATTTGAGGGAAATGGTCCTAATACAAAGATTTACCTCCACAGTAAATTCGGTGTTTCTACCAGGATTTACTACCCACCAAAATTTAAGGGGATTCCTCCCAAATTTAGAAGATTTAACACAAATTAAACATAAATGTTTATTTATGCCCCAAATGGAATTTTGAGAACTTTTGTATTTTATTTCATTTAGACCAATTTCATGTTTATGTCATAATTATTTTTCCTCAATAATTATTTATAAGGACTTTTAATGTTTTCCCATATTTGAGATTATTCCTAAAGTCCACACAGATCTGATATCTTCTAACTTTTCTGGCAGGGGATTTGAGGACATACTAAAATGGAGCACTATTACACATAAAAACCACTCTCTCTTCTTTCAGAGGTGTTATAGATATTTTTAACTGTTCACTCATCAATTTCCAAGCATGCATTAATCTGTAAAGAACAGTCAACCACAACATCCATTCCCATAAATCTTATTTTACCACCTAGATAGTCAAGAGATAAGAAATTAAATCAAAAGAGATTGAGCTAAGACATTCTCTTTATTTTTCTTAAATTTCTCAAGTCACTTTGTCATAAATTAAACTTACACAACTCTTAAAACAAAGTCTATAACTTTCTTTGAACTTGACACTACAAAGATTTAGAAAAAATATACCTATCTAGGACCCATAAAATGTTGCAATTGCTGATGGGGGTGCCCTTTTGCTCCCAACCATAGGAACAACAACTCCTAGATGGATTTACCGCTGGCCACCCCCTAGCCATGTCATGATGCTTTGAGAGAGACTCTTCCTTTTGTTCAACAACAACCAGGGACAGATATCGCTCTCCTCTTCCCACAAAAATTCAGCTGATCGTTTCTCTCCCTACCAAGCAAGGGGGTCTACAATGAGTTCTTCCTCAGTCACTCATCCTCTCTGCAACCACGTTTATCATCTTGGTTAGAAAATGTTGCCCAACAATTCCCATACTCATAAAAAATTCATTTTTCAGTTCTCTTTCGAAAAAGAGAGTTGCAAATGCTCTCCCTCTTTAGAAAAAGGTCACTAGACTCACTCCTCTACCCCCTCTCTCTTTGCCCATGATTTTCCTTTTATTTCCTGCCTTCTTTTGCAATATTAGTGGGTCAAATCCCCCAATTCGCGGGTCATCCTAGAATCCTGTAGACGGGTACTTTTCTTTACATGATTCTAAGGCAAGGTAGTTCTGGTACAAAACCCATTCTTGTTCATAAATGTTGGAAGCTGATATTTCAACTACCCACTTCCTCCATTAGTCACAATTCTAGAAAATGGGCAATTTGTATTTTTCTTGAATTTTAAATTGGCAAGGGAAATTTCCTCATTGTTTTCTTCTCATGGCATCATGACCTATATAGGAAATCCCCCCCTCAACAGTTGTCTAGCATTTTCCTTTTTACATTAGTAGCATAAATATTTACACTACCCTTTTAGAAAAATATAGTTACATTTACAAGTTGGGGAAAACAAGGGTATTACAACATACTTGCAGCAGTTCCATCTCAACATCAAATATAAGACAAGAATAAACAATCATCTCACTGACTAACTCAATCAACTTCCAGTTTCTTCCCTCACCACGGTGCTCCACTCTTATGAACATGAGGCCTCTGAGTGGCCCCAACTCTACAAGAGTGATCTCGACTTTGCTACCACGTACTAGTTGTTGGGTACCAGAGTGACTGTCATTGATTTTCACCTTCAATATGGAATGTTATGCCATCTAGGACACCTTTGTGTTCCTTGAAGTGAGTGGGAAAAACTGATCTGGGAATCTCACTATAGTCGGATGGAAAGACATTTTGGCATGGAAAATACTGTGGCGGTACTACATAAGCATTTATATTGGTCGAAACTTCAACAAGATTTCAACAAGTATATCAGGTCCTGCACCGCATACACCATTGCCAAACCATCCACTAAGAATCAAGGCCTATACACCCCTCTTCCTACTCCCAATAGGCCTTGGGAATCAATCTTGATGGGCTACATGTCGGGCTTTCCTTCAACCAAGCAAGTAAATGACTATGTTTTTGTGGTCGTTGATCGGTTTTCTAGGATGGCCATTCTGATAGCCTACAAGAAGAGTATCATAGTGGAGGCCACTTCCAAGCTCTTCTTCGAATGGGTGTGGGTACATTTTGTGATACCACGGACCATCATCTCAGATCAGGACAATAGGTTCCTCAACACATTTTGGTCAAGCCTATGGTCACTGTTGGACACAAAGCTCATCAAATACAGTTCCTTCCACCCCCAATATAATGTCCAGATAGAGATCATCAATCGAATGATCATGCACATCTTGCACATGTACAACTCCAAGAATCCATGCAGATGGGATGAGAGTCTCCCCTATGTTCAATGCAGCTACAATAAAGCTCTACATAGCCCCTTTCATGTGGGGTTTGGATTTTAACCATTGGGTCCCATTGATGTCGCAATGCCTCTTGCGGCCACACCGAAAGAATCTTCCCATGTTCATTCAGAGGCCAAAAAATCCACCATATTTATTGAACGGATTCAACACATCCACCAATAGGTCTATGATATTTTTTTGAAAGCCAATG
The DNA here is from genome assembly GCA_010110895.2 of Picea sitchensis. Lineage (NCBI taxonomy): Eukaryota > Viridiplantae > Streptophyta > Pinopsida > Pinales > Pinaceae > Picea > Picea sitchensis. The sequence continues at coordinate 63,999 of SNQJ01S0027215.1, forward strand.
CTAAGTACAAGCAGTTCCATGATCAACTCCACGTGCCACACAAGTTTCAGGTGGGAGACAAAGTCTGGTTGTATTTTCAGAAAGAGAACCTTAAAGGGCCCCATCAGAAGCTTCAACCACTTCACTATGGGCCTTATACCATCACCAAGGCATTAGGTGACTGATTTTGAGCTCATTATTCCCCCCTTCCTTGTCCTGCACCCTATGTTCAATGTGGACCTCCTTTGGCCATACTTCCCACCATTATTGGACACATTAGAGATTGCGGAGTAGTTGAAACCGATAGAGCTCAACCTTGATTGCATGGAAAAAGAAGCCATTGATCAAATTAGGGACAATTAGATCAAGGGCACTCATCAATGGAGGATCCATCTTTATCGTCTTGTCAAATAAGGGCAGCTCTTGCACCAAGGAAAGTGGATAAACAGGGACCAAGTTCAACATAAATTACCTTTGCACTCATTAAGGTCATTCCCCATGTCAAGGATTGGTGGGAGACTTACTGCGAGAAAAGGTCCATTAAGGAATCTGCACTATTTGAAGTCGCACCCAGTTGGGATTCCTTTAGGGATTCTATTAAGGAACAATACTACCTTGTTGGAAGATATATGACCAATATAAGATATGGACTACCCTATGACAGAACAGGGATTAGATAGTACACGAGTTCACAAATATTTTCCATACCTTGTGCACCAAACTTGGTATCAAAGACTCTGGATGCCATCTGGTTCTCAAGTATTGCGGTTGTATGCATATATACATCCAAATATAAATGGAGTTTCTATACATATCATCATTGGGCACGGCTTATCGATACGCTTTCAAAATCGAGCATAAATTTAAATAGAAGAAGCAAGGAAAAGGTAGCCCCCACCAACAAAACAAAGGACAAAGCAAGGATAGACCCTCTCAGGAATACCAATCCAAGCTTCAAACAAAGAAGTGTGTTGAGAAGATGAAGAAAGACATTAGGAAGTGGTGTGAATTCCATAAAATCCCTTGGCATAACACCGATGAGTGTTGCTTGAAGAAATCATTGGTGGCCGAACTGAAATCCTCAGAGTCAGAGGCAGGTTCCAGCTCTAAATTAGATTCGTAAAAGGAAAAGAAGATCATTGATGCAGAATCCAGTGCCATTGTCACTAACACTAAGGTCCAACCAGGTGCACTAGAAGAATCGGAGGAAGTTGAGCACCTCTTTCACTCGCAAATGTGGGTGAAGGGTATCCTGCTGCATTTCATTGTCAATAGAGGAAGCCAAAAGAAATTGATCTCAACAAAGGTCGTTAAGTGGTTGAACCTACCAAAGACACTACACCCGCAACCCTACACCATCGAGTGGCTCCACTAATGGAGAGACCTCCGCGTCAACCAACAATGTCACTTGCCTTACGGTATCAATTCATTCAAGGATGAGGTATTGTGTGATATTTCCCCCGTTGATGGTTTTAATGTTATTTTAGGCCAACCATACCTCATATATGAGTCTATACCTCGTAGTGTTATCATTACTTTGGGTAGAAAATTGTACAAGATACTAGAGGTATCTATGCCTACCGCCATTTCTTTTATCTTTGCTAAGCAATGCAGGAAGGTCATTTCATAGACTGGGAAATTCGTCTTCTTCATGATTCACTCTCAGGGTGAACAAAAGGTAGTTTCCACAGCCATGGTTTCTACACAGAGCCTCTCCACACAGCAGAAACAAGTGCACAAGCTCGTGGAAGAGTACAAAGACATTGTCTCCTCACCCACATGGGTACCACTGCACTGTCAGGTCAAGCATTCAATCGATCTAACCCCCGGTGCCCCACTACCAAATGGGCCAGTATATCATCACTCTCTGATGGAAAATGAGGAAATCAAGCACCATACCTAATAATTGTTTCAAAAGGGGCACATCTAACCCAACTCATCACCGTGTAGGAGCCCAATCATACTTGTGCAGATGAAATATGGGACTTGTTGACTTTGTATTGACTATAGGGCCCTAAAAAAAATTACAGTAAGAAATCGATACCCAATTCCCCGAATTGATGACCTTCTTGACCAGCTCAAGGGGGCCAAGTACTTCAGTAAGATTGATCTGAAGTTCGGCTACCACTAGGACCCAATAGAACATATTAATGTATGGAAGACTGCTTTCAAGTCCAAAGAAGGTAATTTTGAATGGCTAGTCATGCCCTTCGGTTTAGCCAATGCTCCAATAACTTTCATAATTTTAATGGATGATATATTGAATCCCTTCACCAATTATTTTGTGGTGGTATATCTGGATGAAATCCTCATATTTAGAAAAACTTGGGAGGAACACTTGCAACATATTCAACAATTCCTTCAAACTCTGCGACAACACAAGTTATATGCTAACTTGGAGAAATGATTCTTCGACATGAACATGCTCCAATACCTAGGATACATTGTTGATGAACATGGTTTGCATCTGGATCCAGGAAAGATCCAAGTCATTCATGACTAGCCAGCCCCAACCACACTGACCGATATTTGGATATTTTTAGAACTTGCCAAATTCTATTGCAGGTTCGTGTTGGGATTCTCCCATATTCCATGGGCCCTCAGCCAACTGACCAAGGGTGGTGGAAAGGAAACGTTTGTGTGGGGGAAGGAATAATAGAAATTAATGGATGATATTAAACATTGCTTGTGCTCAACTCTAGTACTCTCCTTACCCGATCTGCAACAACCCTTCGAGGTTGAGACCAATACCTCAGACTATGTTGTGGGTGCAGTTCTCACTCAACAAGATCATCTAGTGGAAGATCGTAGTGAGACACTAACATATGTCCTCTGTAAGTACCCCAATAATGACAAATAAATGTATTCCATTGTACAAGCCTACCGCCAATGGAAGCATTACATTCTTGGGAAGGAGACAATCATTCACATAGATAACAAGCCTCTGCAATTCATACATACACAAGGAAAATTGCAGAACGAAAACCATCAGAAGTGGTCCACATTATTGCAACAGTTCCATCTCAACATCAAATATAAGACATGAAGCACGAATCATGTCGCCGACTGGATTAGTCGACCTCTAGTTTTTGCCCTCACCACAGTACTCCACTCATGTGGACATGAGGCCTCTGAGTATCCCCAACTCTACAAGAGTGATCCTGACTTTTCTACCATGTACCAGTTGTTGGGTACCAGAGCAAGTGTCACTGATTTTCACCTTCAGGATGGACTGTTATGCCATCTTGGCCACCTCTGTGTTCCTTCAAGTGAGCAGGCGAAGCCGATTTGGGAACATCACTACAGTCGGATTCCAGGATATTTTGGCATGGAAAATATTGTGGTAGTACTACAAAATCATTTCTATTGGCCGAAACTTTGATAGGATGTCAACAAGTATATTAGGTCTGACACTGCATGTGCCATTGCCAAACCAACCACTAAGAAGCAAGACCTGTACACCCTTCTTCCTACTCCCGATAGGCCTTGGGAATCCATCTCGATGGACTACATGTCAGGCCTTCCTTCAACCAAGCAAGGCAATGACTGTGTTTTTGTGGTCATTGATTGGTTTTCTAAGATGGCCACTCTGATATCCTATAAGAAGAGTATCAAACTGGAGGCCACTACCAATATCTTCTTTGAATAGGTGTGGGTAAATTTTGGGATACCATAGACCATCATCTCATATCAAGATAATAGGTTCCTCATCACATCTGGTCAAGCCTATGGTCATTGTTGGACACCGAGATCACCAAATCCACTTCCTTCCACCCCCAAACTAATGGAAAAACATAGCTCGTCAATCAGATGATCGTGCACATCTTGTGCATGTACAACTCCAAGAAACTAGGCACATGGGATGAGAGTCTCCCGTATGTTCAGCACAACTACAATAGAGCTCTCCATAGCTCGATTGGCCATAGGCCCTTTTAGGTGGGGCTGTGATTTCAACCATTGGGTCCCATTGATGTCCCACTTCCTCTTGTGACCACACTGGAAGAATATTCCCATGTTTAGTCATATGTCGAAATCCACCAGGTTTCTTGAACAGATTCAACACATCTTCCAACAGATCCATGATATTTTACATATCCAATGCTAAGTACAAGTAGTGCCATGATCAACACCGAGTGCCACACAAGTTTCAGGTCGGAGACAAAGTGTGTTTACATTTGTAGAAAGAGCGCCTTACAGGGCCCCATCGAAAGCTTCTACCACTTCACTGTGGGCCTTATACCATCACCAAGGTTGTGGGTGATAATGATTTTGAGCTCAATATTCCCCCCTTCCGTGGCACGCACCCAATGTTCAATATGGACCTCCTTCAACCATACTTCCCACCATTATTAGACACATAAGATATCATAGAGCAGTTGACACCGACATAGCTCAACCTTGATTGCATGGAAGAGGCATTCATTGATCATATCAGGGACACTCATATTAAGGGTACTCGTCAACAAAGGATCCAACTTTATCAGGTTGTCAAAGTAGGGCATCTCCTACACCAAGGCAAGTGGCTCAACCGGGGCCAAGTTAAGCAGAAATTTCCACATGTGATGGGGGAACTCAATGCAATGGAGAAAATTGCTTCCTAATGGGGTAGGATTGATCCAGATGGATATTGATGGCCACCCACCTATTCCAGATGGCTCACATACAATTTTCATCTTGGTATTTTGTTTCTATCTTTTCGGGTCCTAAACTCCCAGGGTTGTTTTGAGGCCCTAAACAACGTTTTTTTGGATTTCCACAGTCACGTTATACATAAAATTAGAGTATGATGGAAAAATGTGTATTCCTCAGATAGAAATTTCCAACGAGCTATTGCGTGCCTAAAACTGACATCGTATGCAAAATTTATGACCTTGGGAAGTTGATGTACTAACTTACCCCATCGGGGCCCACATGAATTTTGGCGCTTCATCTCCTAGGGTTAGGTTTTTGGATGTATAGGGTTTTCTCATTCATGTTTGATGTAAAAAGGAATTTGGAGCCTCATTTTACTCATCGTCTTGCGAATGAGTGTAGCTATCACATCTCTTCTCAAAGATAATCTGCCACCATTCTGGCAAGCTTGTTTCAGTCTGCATTTTTACAATTTCAACATATTCTCTTTATTAATAGAAATCAAGTTTTACTGTATCTCTGCGTATTTATTTGTTATACCTCTTTATTTCATTTCGTTCCATTTATAAATCTGGATTAATGGTATCAGAGAGATTTTCTCTCTATTTTGTTGCTTTGTGCATGTCCCCAATGTGATCAGCGTACAAGGAGTTGGGACTCAAAATAGTTGATCCCTTGCAAGGATGTCCTCATCGACCCCGACATCCTCCCATGGGGGATGAAAAGAGAGATGAAGGAGTAGGAGATCCTTTTAAAATGTTTCTTGAGAAATCCCTTGCGTGACAAAGGAACGAGATGATGGATAATTTTTTATAGATCCTTCGATGGCTGCCAACAGGTGACATATATTCATCAAGAAGCCACTTTGGAGGCACTGCCCCCTTCAAGGTACAAGTGATTTTTTATATTCCTATATTTGAAGGTTAGATAGATGTAGATGTTGTAGATAAATGGTTGAATCTGCTAGAAGAGTATTTTTTTTCCATAATTTTTCCAATAGAGAAAAGATTACCTTTGCACTCCTTAAGGTCGTCCCCCATGTCAAGGATTGCTGGGAGACTTACTATGAGAAAAGGTTCACTGAGGAATCTGTACTATTTACAGTTGCACCCAGTTGGGATTATTTCAGGGATGTTATTAAAGAACAATACTAACCTGTTGGAAGCTAAGATGACCAGTATACGAGATGGACTAGCCTGTGCCAGGAAAGGGACCAAATAGTAACCGAGTTCAAAAAAAAAATTTGAACCTTGCACACCAAGTTGGGTATCAAAGACTCAGAATTCCATCTGGTGCTCAAGTACCACGGTTTCATGTACAGATACATCCAAATAGAAATGGAGTTTATGAACATCTTGTCACTGGGCGTGGCTTATCGATACGTTATCAAAATCGAGCAAAAAATTAAACAGAGGAAGAGGGAGTTCATATCTTTGAATGCCTCACAACGGAAGCAAGGAAAAGGCAACCCCCACCCACAGAACAAAGGACATATCAAGGATGGACCCTCTCAAGACAAATAGTCTGAGCCACAAACAAAGAAGGTTTTTGAGAAGATAAAGAAAGACATTGGAAAGTGGCGTGAATTCCATAAAATCCCTTGGCATAACACCAATGAGTGTCACTCGAAGTAGTCATTGGTGGCCGAGATGAAAGCCTCAGAGTCAGAGGTAGGTTTCGACTCTGAATCAGATCCAAACAAGGTGAAACAGATCATTGGTGCAGAACCCATTGCCACTGACACTACCACTAAGGTCCAACCAAGTGCACTAGAAGAATCGAAGGAATGTGAGCACCTCTTTCACTCACAGATGTGGGTGAAGGTTATCCCATTGCATTTCATTGTCGATAGAGGAATCCAAAAGAACCTGATATCATATGAGGTCATCAAGCATTTGAACCTACCAACAGAACCACACCCGCAACCCTACACCATTGGGTGGCTATGCCAAGGGAGAGATCTCCGCGTCAACCAACAATATCGCCTACCTTATCGTCAAGCCATTCAAGGATGAGGTATTGTTTGATATTGCCCCCCTTGAAGTTTGTGATGTTATTTTAGGCTAACCATACTTGTGTAAACGCCATGATGTATATGAATCTAGACCTCATAGTGTTATTATTACTTTGGGTATACAATTGTATAGGATACCAAAGGTAGCTTTGCCTATCGCCATTTATTTGATCTCTGTTGAGCAATGCAGGAAGGTCATTTCCCAAACCGGAAAATTCATATTCTTCATGATTCTCTCTCTAGGTGAAAAAAATTTCACCGCCACAGCCATGGCTTCTACACTGGGCCTCTCCATGTAGCAGAAATAGGTGGACAAGCTCGTGGAAGAGTACAAATTCATCTTCTCCTCACCCACAGGGGTATCGCTGCACTGTCAGGTCAAGCATTCAATCGATCTAACCGTTGGTGCACTGCTAGCCAATGGGATAGTATATTGTCACTCTCTAATGGAAAATGAGGAAATCAAGCGCTAGATCCAAGAATTTCTTCAAAAGGGGAACATTTGACCCAACTCGCCACCCCGCAGGAGCTTGATTATACTTGTGCAAAAGAAAGAGTGGATGTGGTGACTTTGTATTAACTATAGGGACCTAAAAAAACTCACAATAACAAATCGGTACCCAATTCCCCAAATCGTTGACCTTCTTGGCTAGCCCAAGGGGTCCAAGTACTTCAGTAATATTGATCAAAAGTATGGCTACCACCATGTCCCAATTGAAGAGACTGATGTATGGAATATTTCTTTCAAGTCCAAAAAAGGTCTTTTCGAATGGCTAGTCATGCCCTTTGGTTTAACCAATGCTCCAACAACTTTCATGAGGTTAGTGGATGATATATTGCGACCCTTCACCAATTCTTTTGTGGTGGTATATCTGGATGACATCCTTATATTCTCCAAAACTTGGGAGGAACACTTGCAGCATATTCAACAATTCCTTTACACTCTGTGACAACACAAGATGTATGCTAACTTGGAGAAATGCTCCTTCGGCATGAACATGGTCCAAGACCTAGGATACATTGTTGATGATTATGGTGTGCATGTGGATCCAACCAAGATCTAGGTTATTTGTTACTGGCTAGCCCCGAACACATTGACTGAGCTTCATATATTTTTAGAACTTGCCAACTTTTATCGCAGGTTCATGTTGGGATTCTCCCATATTGCATGGGCCCTCAGCCAAGTGACCTAGGGTGGTGGAAAGGAAAAGTTCATGTGGGGGAAGGCATAATAGAAAGAATTCAATGTTTTGAAACATCGTTTGCGCTCAACTCAAGTACTCTCCTTACCCAATCTATAACAACCCTTCGAAATTGAGATCGATGACTCAAACTATCCCGTGGGTGTAATTCTCACTCAACACGGTCATCTAGTGGCATATCATAGTGAGACACTAATAGATGTCGTCTATAAGTACCCTACATATGTCAAATAAATGTATTCCATTATACAATTCTTCCACCAATGGATGTATTACATTCTTGGGAAGGAGACATTCATTCACATAGATCACAAGCCTCTACAATTCATATAGACACAAGGAAAATTGTAGAACGACCTCCATCATAAGTGGTCCACATACCTGCAGCAGTTCCATATCTACATCAAATATAAGATACGAAGCACCAATCATGTCGCTGACTGGCACAATCAACCTCTAGTTTTCTCCCTCACAATGGTACTCCATTCTTGTGGACATGATCCATGATCTTTTCATCGAGTGACTTATAAAGAATTGCATTAAATGATCATAAATTAAAGTGCACCATTAAAGAAGGAAAATCTAAAAAATGAAGAGACATAAGAATCAAATCTGAACACAAAAACTTGATAATGAAGTTCATCCCTGGTGGACTACGTCTTCGGGTCTTGCTCTCAAATGGGTAGGCTTTTCCATTAACTCAACAAAAGAATTTGGAAAAATACATAAGTATACCTTATTCTGAAATCAAGCTACAGAAATAATGCTCAGATCAAAAAATAGACAACACCACTGAATTTGTGGCATTGAAATACCCAAAAATGATTGTCTCCACGCCTCGATCCAACTTTGGCACTCCCAAGCCCAAGAAGAAATTTTTCTCGATTTACGTGCCCCTATAACCTGCAATAAATCCCTATACTTGCCTCGAACTACATGCCCCCATCTGTACCATACGTGCTCCTCCCCCCTCTAGCTCTGGGTGGATGCTATTTTTAAACATTTTTCTCGGGCGTTATTCACAACACAGGTCATTGGCCCATTGGTTATAGTGTGAATGTTAAGGCGCAGTGGAGGGAGGAGGTCCCGAGGTCAAATCCACGGGCCTCCCCCTTTTGGATTTTTTGTTGTAACTATCTATNTTTGGCAATGGATCTATCCAAGGTTCTAACGATTTAGTATGTGGCCGGATTTGGCGGACCCGCCAAACCATTTTTTTTCCAAATTTCGGAAACGGGTTGTCATTGGGAATTTGCCCACTACCACATGGAAGCCCCTGATTGGGCCATGTGGCAGCCTCCCATTCATCCACGTCATCCACTTCTCTATCATCCTACCATGTCAATGCCACATCATCATTCCACGTCACTGTACGAATCATATGGATTGCCACGCGGAAAAATCCTATTGGTCCAGAAGTGTCAAATATGAGTGACACGTGGCAACCTCTGGTGATGCCACGTCACCATGTTGATGTCATCATGACATGTGTCAGCTCTTTCTCCTTCCATGTGTGTTTTTCAGATGCTAATGTCATCTGCACGGATGTTGACTCATCCCCCTACAAAATGGTCTAGGTTGACCAAACTTTAACCGCGAATATCTTTCTATCCGTAACTCTTTTTTACGAGTTGTTTCTGTCATTAGAAATCTTGCGATGCTCTATTCACGATAATTTCATTTTCACTGAGTTTTGAGAAATTTGAATTTTTTCCCTTTCTTTGTCTGTTGAGGCCATTCTAAGCGTCCTGAGTTGCCTCTATGAGTTCTGAGTTGTTATTATCCTTATCTGGATCCTTTTTGGATCAGGCCTTTCTACTGATAGCTTTTTGGACCACCAAAATCTTTCATTAATAAATAGACAAGTGAGGGAAGAGTCCCCTCACTTTGTCCTTCTCAATCCACTTTACCTTACTTGGATGTGTGCCCTTTAATCCTACTCGAAGATAATCAACATCACCCCTGTGTGAAGTCCTCGACCTTATGTCCAGGATGATATCTTCCTTTAACTCATCCAAGTACTCAGGAGAAAATTCATCAACTGAAGGTATTGAAACTTCCTCATCTTGATCCATGAACTTGTGAGGCTAAAAAAGTTTCAAGTTCTCTACGTTCACAACTGAGTAAATCTGCATATAAAGTGGAAGATCTAGACGAAAAGTATTGGTACCACTTTTCTCCAAGATAGTGAAGGGTCCATAACGAATGGGCTTGAGTTTCTTGCCTTCACCCTTCAATCTCTCCTTGCTGATGTGAAGCCATACCCGGTCTCCAACCTGGAATTGATGATCAAACCTGTGCTTGTCATGTTGAGATTTATACTATGTTTGACTTTTCTCCAATTGTTCCCTGACTGCCTGGTGCACTCGCTGGATCCTCTGGATAAACTTGTGGGCTTTGTCCTCTGTTCTTTCTTCATTTGCATTGGTATCTCTCCCATACATCAATTCCAAAGGAACCTTAGGTAGGTACCCAAAACATGTCTCAAAAGGTGAACACTGAGTGGAGGAATGCAAGGCTCGGTTGTAAGCATGTTGTACATAGGGTATCTGTTCATCCCATAACTTGGGATGCTTGCTGCAGTAGCCTCGAAGAAAAAGTACCACTGTTTTGTTTACCACCTCAGTCTGTTTGCCGGTCTGTGGATGTAAAGAAGTGCTCCTCTTCAATTTGGTGTCCATCATTCTCCACAAGCTTGTCCAAAAATCTCCAAGGAATTGAGTATCTCGATCCGAGATAATTGATGTGGGTAACCCAAAGTGAACCCAAACATAATGAAATAAGAGATTAGTAGTCTCCTCAGCAGTGATCTACTTTTTACATGTTCTGCAAATGAGCCATAGTTTTTCCTACCCCAAAATGCCCAGACATAAGAGAAGTGCGAGCTTCTCATATTACATGGACTCGTTCACTTGTAGGAATACATAGCTTTCCAGGATGGTAGAGTATTTTTCCCTACAGACAATAGTTCTCTACTTGTGCACCATGGGTTCGATTCTCATATACTTCTTTAAAATTTTCATCAATGGCATATTGTTCCACATGGCTATCATGAGATAAAGAATTATTCTTCAAAATAATAGAAGCAAAATAGGAGGTCTAGAAAGCATATTAGCTACCTTATTACTCATACTCTTTTGTACTTGATTACCAAATAAAATTGTTGTAGAAAACCGATCCATCTGTAATGTCGAGATTGTTGCAGTTTGGTCTATGCTTGGAGATACTGTAAGGGTTGGTGATATGTATGTATGATTGTTTCCTTCCCTAACAAGTAGTTCTTTCATTTGTTTACACTTTGAACTAATGCGTACAACTCTTTATCATATGTAGGATGGTTAAAAACATCTTGGTTAAAAGTTTCAGAGTGGTAACATATAGGTTTACGATATTGCATCAATACTGCACCCATGGCGTATCTGCTAGCATCTGTATCGATCTCAAAAGGTTGTTGAAGATTCGACAGTGCTAATACTGGTGCGGTACCGATCTTCTTCTTCAAAGTGTCTAAAGCTTTTTGTTTCTTTCCTTCCCACTGAAAAGTTCTCTTCACACTGGTTAAGGCATGTAAAGGCGTTGATATAAAGGAGAAGTTTGAAATGAGCCTCCTCCAATACTGGACTGCACCTAAGAAGCTCCGGATCTCGGTTACACTTTTTGGCTCAGGCCAACTTACAATTACATCAATTTTAAAAGGATCAATTTTTAATTATCCTCCTCCTACAATATGACCTAAGTATACAAGTGCAGTATTTCCAAATTCACATTTAGACAATTTTACATACAACTTTTTCCTTTGCAAAGTATCGAATACTTGTTTTACATGCCTCACATGTTCATCCCAAGTCCTGCTAAAAATAAGAATGTCATCTAAATATACAATCACAAAGTCATCTAGGAAAGGTCTGAATACATCATTCATCACATGCATGAAAGTTGTCGGAGCATTACAAAGCCCAAACGGCATAACTAACCACTCAAACAATCCTTGTTTGGTTTTAAAGGAAGTCTTCCATGCATCATGTTCTCCAACCCTGATTTGATGGTATCCACTACGCAAATCCAACTTAGTGAAATAAACAACATTCTTTAACTGATCAAGTAAATCATCTATACGAGGAAGAGGGT
>SNQJ01S0027215.1:75963-90475 GCA_010110895.2 Picea sitchensis
ATGCCATCTTTATTTGGTACCATCACGATTGGAGAACCACAAGGAGATGAACTGGGCCTGATGACCCCTTGATCCAATAAGCCCTGTACCTACTTCTTGATCTCTGTCATCTCCATAATTGACATCTTGTACATGCCCACATTAGGAAGAGGAGAATCCTGCTGAAGATGTATCTCATGTTGGATTTCCCTCTTAGGAGGTAATCCATCTGGTTCCTGAAAAATATCATCATACTTAGAAACAATATCAACTAATTCCTTCTTATGGGAAGGATCACATCCTTGGAAAGCATCGGATGTCCCGACATCTTCCTCTCTTACGAACATGAGTACATATCTCTTATTAGTGTTTATGAGTCTTTTCATTTTCCCTACACTAACAAGTGTTGTATTTACCCTCATGATGTGAGCTCTAACAATATCTTCCACTCCTCCCTTATTAAGGTGGTATTTGTGCTCATGACAAAATAAGAACTATTTTCTATCATAAATATAAGGACTTCCCAATACTATGCCACATATATCAAGTGGTACAACATCCAAATCCACTTCATCAATCAACTTTGAAGCAATAACAAATCTGACCCTACATTGTTTGGTGACATTAAGTTTTTCTTTATCACATACCCAACCAAGAGGATAAGGCTTCGAATGTGGTTTCGTTTCAAGACCCATCTTCTTGACAAGTGCTTCAGATATTAAGTTTACTTGGAAACCCGGATCAAATAATGTATCTATCGTAGTGTGTTTAGATACAACTCTTATGTGAAATAATCCATTCCTCTTTCATTCATCATCATGAGATTCATTATTGGAACTTGAAATAAAATAAAGGGAATATTTACCTTGTACTCCAACCACTGTGATCTTTACTTCGTCTCCTGAATCAGAACCAAGATCTTGTTGCACTGTAGCAATGGTTTTTGTCTTCCCCTTTCCACTGAATTGTTTTGGTCTCTTCTCTGGATGCAGTTTCCAACATTGTTCATCATCGCGACCACTTTTCTTGCAATGAGTGCAAGATGGCTTTCCTTCTTCTCTCGTCACTCTGGCGGTCTTCTTGTCCTTCCTTTTAAACTTCTTGAAAGGTTTATGTGGGAGATTGGAAGGTTTCTTTGTGGGATCTTCTTGAACATGCTTTCCCCTGTTCTCAAGGTGAGTGGCTTGCACACAAACTTCATCAAGACTAGTGGGGTTAAACAAGAGCAAAGTATGACGAATATAATTGTGAAGTGAGCCAATATACTTCATTAAAGTTTCATAAAAATCCAAAGGAATGTTTAATGCAAGAGATTTATTCCTAAATTTTTCTGTCAAACTTTGTACAGTTTGACCTTTACTTTGCCTTACATTTTATCATTCCATCATTGCTTTATGTAAATAACCCAATGGATAAAATTGCTTCCTTATCACTGATTTAAATTTTGACCATGAGGAAAGAAGATTACCAAACTTATGTCCTGAAGCTTGCTCTCCCACCATACGAGAGCAGTGCCTTCCAACCAAAGAGAAGCCAGTTGCACTTTAACTTCTTCTTCATCAATATGTTGAACACGACAATATACTTCAACCCGTCGGATCTAATTATCTAGATTTTCAGGATTAACATCTCCATTAAACATAGGTAAAGCCAATTTTACATCAAGATTTAATAGTGGTTTCTTAAAAGAGGATTTATGGCTAGAATGGTGAGAATAATGAGAATGCTCAGAGGAAGAAGAACTAGAACTTGAAGGTGAATATGGAGGCTCAGGAGGATCTCCTCCAACCCCTTGCTTTACTGAAGCATCATCATCAGCATGTGCTTCCTTTTTCTTTCTTTCTTCTTTATCCTCTTTTCGTAATATTCATACATTCGTTCGACCATTTATGACATGTGGTAAAAGACCATATGAAAGTTTATATCCTGTTCATCACACTTGTCTTCTTCTGCCATTTCTTCCTTTGGGATGCATGGCCAACTTCGGGATTGAAAGTCTTAAGAGTTCCTTCACCCTGTTTATGCTTGGCCCTAGTAAGAATTCACACTCAAAAATTCAAGTCAAAGACGACTGCTCTGATACCAACATGATCCAGGATCTTTTCATTGAGTGACTTATAAAGAATTGAATTAAATGAGCATAAATTAAAGTGCACCATTAAAGAAGGAAAATCTAAAAAATGAAGAGACATGAGCATCACATCTGAACACAAAAACTTGATAATGGAGTTCTTCCTTGGTGGACTATGTCTCCAAGTCCTTCTCTCAAATGGGTAGGCTTTTCCATTAACTCAACAAAAGAATTTGGCAAAATACATAAGTATACTTCATTCTGAAATAAAGGTGCAGAAATAATGCTCAGATCAGAAAACAGACAACACCAATGAATTTGTGGTGTCGAATTACCCAAAAATGACTATCTCCATGCCTCGATCTAACTCTAGAACTACCAGGCCCAAAAAGAAATTTTTCTCAGTTTTTGTGCCCCTGCAACCTGCAATAAATGCATGTACTTGCTTCAAACTACATGCCCCGACCGTATCATACGTGCGCCTCCCCCCTCGAGCTCTAGGTGGATTCTCTTTTTAAACATTTTTCTCGGGCGTTATTCACAACACAGGCCGTTGGCACATTGGTTATGGCGTGAATGTTAAGGCATAGTGGAGGGAGGAGGTCCCGGGATCAAACCCGCGAGCCTCCCCCTTTTGGATTTGTTGTTGTAACTATATATATATATATATATACACCAGGGTTGTTACGCCAAATTTGGCGATGGCTCTATCCAAGGTTATAATGATTTATTATGTGGTCGGATTTGGCATGGTCCACCGGATTTGGAGGACCCGCCAAACAATTTTTTTTCTAAATTTCGGATACGGGCTGTAATTGGGCATTTTCCCACTGCCACCTGGAAGCCCCTAATTGGGCCATGTGGTAGCCTCCCATTCATCCCCATCATCCAATGCTCTGTCATCCTACCATGTCAATTCCACGTCACTATACAGACCATACAGACTGCCATGTGGCAAAATCCTATTGGTCCAGAAGTGTCAAATCTGGGTGACTCGTGGCAACCTCTAGTGCTTCCACATCACCATACTGAAGTCATGTTGATATCATCATGACACATGTCACCTCTTGATCCTTCCATGTGTGTTGTACGGATGATGACATCAGCAATACAGATGCTGACTCATCCCTCTGCTAACTAGGCTAGGTTGACCAAACTTTGACCGTGAATATCTTTCGATCCGTAACTCCATTTGACGAGTCGTTTGCACCATTATAAATCTTGTGACGTTCTCTTCGTGATGATGTCATTTTCACCGAGTTTTAAGAACTTTTATTTTTTTCCCTTTCTCTATCTGTTGAGGCCATTTTGAGCATCCTGAGTTACCTCTGTGAGTTCTGAGTTGTTCTTATCCCTCTATGGATTCTTTTTGGATCAATACATGAGGTATCCTAGTGGCCCCAACTCTACAAGAGTCATTATGACTTCGCTACCATCTACCAGTTGTTGGGTACTCGAGCGAGTGTCACTGATTTTCACCTTCAGGATGGACTATTATGCCATATTGACCTCCTTTTGTTCCTTCAAAAGAGAAGGTGAAGGTGATCTGGGAATCTCACTATAGTCAGATGGAAAGACATTTTGGCATGAAAAATACTGTGGCAGTACTACAAAATCATTTATATTGGCCGAAACTTCAACACGATGTCAACAATTCTATCAGGTCCTACACTGCATATGCCATTGCCAAACCAACCACTAAGAAGCAAGGCATGTACACCCCTATGCCTACTCCCGATAGGCCTTGGGAATCCATCTCGATGGACTACATGTCAGGTCTTCCTTCAACCAAGAAAGGCAATGACTATGCTTTTGTGGTCATTGATCGGTTTTCTAAGATGGTCATTTTGATAGCCTGCAAGAAGAGTATCACAACAGAGGCCACTAGCAAGATCTTCTTTGAACAAGTGTGGGTACATTTTGGGATACCATAGAACATCATCTCATATTAGGAAAACAGGTTCCTCAACACATTTTTGTCGAGCATCTAGTCACCGTTGGACACCAAGCTCACCAAACCCACTGTCTTCCACCCCCAAAATGATGGCTAGACAGAGGTCGTCAATCAGATGATCATGCACATCTTGCGCATGTAAAAATCCAAGAATCCACACACATGGGATGAGAGTCTCCCCTATGTTCAACACAACCACAATAGAGCTCTCCATAGCTCGACTGGCCATAGACCCTTTCAGGTGTGGTTGCGATTTCAACGATTGGGTTCCATTGATGTCACACTGCCCCTTGCGACCACATCGAAAAATATTCCCATGTTCAATCAAAGGCCGAAAAAGCCACCAATTTTATTGAACGGATTCAACACATCCACCAATAGGTCCATCATATTTCATAGAAAACCAATGCTAAGTACAAGCATCACCATGATCAACACCGGGTGCCACACAAGTTTTAGGTGGGAGACAAAGTTTGGTTACATTTATAGAAAGAGCACCTTACAGGGCCCCATTGGAAGCTTCGACCACTTCACTATGGGAATTATACCATCATGAAGGTTGTGGGTGACAATTATTTTGAGCTTAGTATTCCCCACTTCCTTGGTTTGCACCCATTGTTTAATGTGGACCTTCTTCCTCCATACTTCCCACCATTATTGGATACATCAGAGATCGTAAAGAAGTTGACACCAACGGAGCTCAACCCTGATTGCATGGAATGGGAATCCATTGATCATATCAGGGACACTCAGATTAATGGCACTTGTCAACGAAGGATCCAACTTTATCAGGTTGTCAAAGCAGGGAAACTCCTACACCAAGGCAAGTGGCTCACACTGGGCCAAGTTCAACAGAAATTTCCTCATATGATGGGGGAACTCAATGCAATGGAAAAAAATTCTTCATAATGGGGGAGGATTGATCCAGATGGATATCATTGGATACCCACCTATTCTAGCTGGCTCACATACAATTTTCATCTTGGCAGTTTTTTTCTAGCTTTTTAGTTCCTAAACTTCTGGGGTCGTTTTGAGGACCTAAACATCATTTTTTGGGCTTGCCAGAGTCACACTATAGACAGATTCAGAGTGTGACATAAATATGTGTATTCCTCAGATAGACATTTCCAATGGGCTATTGTGCGCCTAAAACAGAGATCGTTTGCAAAAGTTACGACCCCGGGAAGTTGATGTACCAACTTACCCCATCGGGACCCACATGACTTTTGGAGCTTCACCTCCTAGGGTTAGGTTTTTGGATGTCTATGTTTTTCTCATTCATGTTTGATGTAAAAAATTCCTTTGGAGCCTCATTGTACTCATCTTCTTGCGAATGAGCATAGCCATCACATCTTTTCTAAGAGATAAGCTTCCACCATTCAAGCAAGCTTGTTTCTATCTTCATTTTTACAGTTTCAACATATTCTCTTTATTAATAGATGTCAAGTTTTACTGTATCTCTATGTATTTCTTTGTTATACCTATGTATTTCATTTCATTCCATTTATAAATATGATTCAACCCTATCAACAGTAGACAATTGTGTCACAATCCTAGTGCAACTCTTCTAGAGGTAGCGCACAAGAGAAATCACCAAGAATCACCAAGAAACTGTAGTTTTTATGTCTTCGTCCTTGCCTCAGACTTGCACCTTCTTCTTGAGTGAGATAGTTGTTTGTGTGAGTGTTCAAATGAGCAAGGCGTCACTTTATTTATAGTCTTCAAATCACTTTACTGGGGCCAAATTCTCATCCTAGAAAATCTAATTCCACTTTATTATTTTCCTATGGGCTGACTTATCTTCTTAGAAATTTTATTTCCACTTTATTTTCCTATGGGCCGACTTCTCTTCTGGGGTGTTCTTGAAATGTTCAATGGTATTCCTTTTAATTCTTGGAATATTCTTCTCTAAGAAGTTATCCAGGAGGGAATACCTCCCGCTGCTACCAAAACATCAACAATATCCTTCTGAACCAAGATCCTACTCCAGAGACTGTCCTTTGTGAGAACAATCCATAAGGACTTTTCTATCAAGGAATGACCAAAAAGGTGAATGTGTTTTAAATCCAACCCCTCCAATGCCTTAGGGCTAGCCAAGTTCTTCCACCTAACCCAGTGTGACCTTTTAAATTAATTACTACCTTTTCCAAAGGAAATTATAACAAAACTTCCAAATTTTCTCCATAATTCCTTTCCAAATATGCACAAGAGTATGCCAATAAATAGGTATAACCTCCGGGATTGACTTCACTAATCTCATTCTTCCCCTTCTTGACATCCATCGATTTCACCATAGAGAAATTATTTTCTCAATCTTGGAGACCAAACACCACCAATTTGCCTTCCTGTAACAATTTGGCTTAAGAGTAAATCCTAGGTACTTAAGACCATCATTCAAGTCCAAGTGTTGATAAGGGAAACATCTTTTGAGCTCAATATCCTAATCCTCATTCATACCTGAAGTAAGCAAAGCAAAATTAGCACCAATCACTTTCGTTCTTGTAACCATATTAAATAACATAAGTAAGTCATAAAATTGTGAACCTTCTCTACAAGACCCAAAGAGAAGTAAAATAAAATCGTCCATGAAAATCAAATGAGACATTGCTTCCCTCCCTATTCGCACACCTTATACTGATCACACCCTCCTAGACTCAAGTATTTACCTACTCAGGCCTTCTTCCACTAGAAGAAAAATATATGGTGATAGGGGGAATCCTTGCCTGAGCCCCTTGGTAGGCTTGGAAAAACTAGAGGCAACACCATTTATCAATATTGAAAAGGAAGAAGTAGTTACACATCACATTATCCACCTAACAACAAGCAACGAGAATTCAATATGTAATAGAAATAATCAAAGATACATCCAATATGACTTGGCATACGCCTTTGATAAATCAAGCTTGATTATTGTTGCTGGCATGAGAGAGAGTTTAATAGAGTGTAAACCCTCTTGTACTGTACCATGGCCTCATGGATTTGTCTTCCTTGTATAAAACCAAATTGTTCAACTGAGATGTACTCAGAAAGGATAGGATTAAATATTGTTGTTATCACTTTTGCAGTAATCTTCTACAAACAATTGCACAATGAGATAGGTCAAAACCTATCAAAAGACTCGAGGTATTCATGTTAGGGTATCAAGGCAATACAGGTTGCATTTAAGCCACTGGTCATCCTTGCAAAATTTCTTACCTCCTCCACTACTCTCAACAAATCAAAGAACTCGATATAGAACTCCACTAACCACCCATCTGGTCTAGGACTCCTATCCTTCTTAAAAGACTATAAGATAGAAAACAACTCCTCCTTAGTCACAAGCCTATACAAATCCTCATTAAGCTCCTCATTAATCATTCTAGGAAAATAGCATATGACTTTTAAAATGTTGGCCAAATTTTCCCTCTTTGGTTCCTTGTATATCCCTTCAAAGTGCTTGAACCCTAGTTTTACTGAACCCTTAAATCCTCTAACGTTGGTACCACTATGATCTTGTAGCTCCAAAATAGTATTAATATTACTTCTATGATTGGCATAGGAATGGAGGAACTTAGTAATCTTATCCCCCAAATCTACCTAGGTAGCTTTTCCTTTAATTTGTTAGTTTGACTCCTTATCCAAAAGTAATTTTGTCCTCTTTGCCTCAAGTTGTTTTAACCTAAGTAATTGATCCTCTCCAGAAGAGCCAAAAGAAAGTCTAGTTACCACCTCCTCCACTTCACTTTCCATTTCCACCATATTTTGATCTCAATACATGTACCTCTCCCCTACCCAGGCTGCCACTTTCCTCTTAACAATTTTTAAAGCCAAAACGAATTGTTCACCTGTAGAAAGATCCAAAGAGGAGTCAAATGGTTTCAAAATCTCCTTAACCAACCTAGTGAAATCCTCTTCCTTTATCAACCCAGGATTAAACCTGAAATGTGAACTTGGTTTGGAATAATCAAGTTCAATTTCAAGAAAGATAGGGAAATAATCGCAACACCTATTCGAATAAATCCAGGACCTGTAATGGGGCACCTTCTACAACAACATATTATGTACCACAAATCTATCCAATCTTTTGAAAACCCCTTACCTTCTAGACCTGTTATTGCTCCAAGTAGGACTACTTTTTAGCAGTTCCACATCTACTAGTCTACCAACTTCAAATCTATTAGAGAAAAACTCTGCAAGTATATAAACCCTCACACTTCCCCCCAAGGCCTCTCTTTTGTTCATGGTAAAATTAAAATCCACCCCACCCGCCCCCACCCAATGATAAGATTATCATAGTTAAACTTCATATGGCCCATAAACATTAAGTACAGTAAAGGACAACCCCAATCTTTTTCTAAATACCTATGTACACAAACCTTAGGAGAAGGCAAAAGAATTCATCAGTGAAAGGTTTTGATTCCACCCAGTAATTAACCACCCCATATAGTCCATGAGAATCAACCACAAGAAAATCCAAATTACCCAAAAAATTCCTCAACTTAAACACCAAAGGATCCCCCCTCCCCATAGTCTCCTGAATCAATAGAAAGTCACGTTCGTTTAGATCCACCGGCCTCTTTAGGGACAAATTCTTGGCTTGGGTCCCCAACCCATGAATATTAATAGAGAGAATCTTCATGGAGAAATTGGACAGGGGGATCAGTGTACTATAAGGGACTCGATTATGAGTTTTTTTCATCCTTGGTTAATCTCCATTTAATGACTTTCTCCTACACTCATTTAAGAGCAGACTTCCTTCCTAGTAAAGAAATTCCCAATTCATTCAAAGAGTCAAACCCCAAACCCATAGAATTGTAAGGATGAAGGTTGAAGGACAATTTTTTAGGACGTAGCCGGTAGTGACTTCCCCCTCTAAACTGCGAGAAAGAGGAATCTGTCGTAGGTCCCATCCTTGAATTATGAACAATGAAGGAGGAATCTAAATCCCTTGAGAGATCCACTAAGCCCACTAGGATGGCAGAGGTTATAGGCTAGGCTGGAGACCTGAACTGAGGAAATTAAGGTGGGATGTAAGAGATTATAGGCTAGGTTGGAGACCTGAATCGAGGAAATTAAGGGCTTCTCACCATTCCCTCTAACTACTCCCAATAGACAGTCCAAAACCCTACCATTTGCCCCGTAAACTTCCCTAAAATTGAAATGAGGCAAGCTAGTACAGGAAGAGTTTAACTTACTCGGACTAAGGTCCTTCTCCATCCCAAGCCTATCCTCCTTCGAGGGCCTTTGGTCAATTGAAGAAGTGATGTATGCATTGATTGTCGACAATACCTCCCCTCTACTCAGAGTCTGGAAAAACTTGTCCTCAAACCTTCAATAAGTGGAATTGATAGATCGCCTATCACAATGTTCCTTGGTACTGAAGAAGGGACCTTTTCCTTCTGAAAGAGACCAGTATCGAAATCAACTATGTACTTGCCCGATGATGAAATGGGAGCCAAGACTATGGGTACTACATCCCCCAATTCACTAGTAGTCCTAACCTTCTTCTTCCAAACCTTTTTGACTTGTTGCTTCTCGTAATTTTTAAACACACGACCAAGCTCATGAAACCGTGCACATTGAAACATAATGTTCATTTAGTCCAAAATATGGGTGTGTCTCTTCCCTTCCTAGACCAGATCTAGGGATTCAAAAAAGTCTTTAATCACATCAATCTCCACCAATACCCTAAATACAAAATGAGGTCCACATATGTCATAAAATTGTCATCCACCATAATTGTTTTTCCCAACAAATCACCAATAGCACGAACTATCGACTTAGACCAGAACTCCATCTACAAGTTAGGCAATTTTACCCAAACTAGGGTACTTCCACTAAAATCATTTGTATGGTTGAACAAAGGAGTCCAAAGTTTCAAGGATAGTAATGCACTATCCAGGAACCGAGACCCCATCAAAATAACATTAGCATCCTCACTAGAGAGAAAAATGAACCCTAACTAGCCCCTAGATAAAATGTGATAGGTTGGCCCATATTCGGGAACATGACTCAAAACCTCATTTACCCATCTATGAAGTTAGTCCATGCCAATCCTCTTGCCAATGAATTTACCTTCCAGAGTCTTGCCCCACAAATCCAGAATCTGATCCGCACAAAGGTCCTCTCCAACCACTAAAGAGACCCCTCAACCCCCACTTCTCACCACCTTCCATTTTCTTTTTGCCATGCCCAACCCAAAATTCATTAGAAGGCCACCTTGTTGAAGGTTGTGATATTAAAAACAATATATTAAAACAATAATAAACTAATAAAAAATGGAGTAGGCAAAAATATGGGCTTGAATCAGGCTAGATTTTTAGGAGTAGATCAAAGTTTCATGCATGTCAGAACCTTACTCCAGGGGTTTCGCCCCATTTTAAACCAACCCAGATGCTCAGATTCATTGATGGAAGCGAGGGCGGTAAGGAGGACTTCGGACAGTTCTCCCAGCGAAGATATATTAGTGGTGGTAACTGCCCATTGCTGAATACTTGTTCAACAAAATGCCTTTCAGCCCTATGCAGGTTGCAGTTGCTTAGGTTGTAGCTGCCCGCGAGGTTTTCGAAAGATTGTTCAGAGCCATTTCCATGAACCATGCTAATTCCACGCACCTGAATTGTTCACCCGGAGCTGTTAGAAACAAGAAACAAGTTTGACAATACTGGGAAGTTTTAAGCATTCAAAACTTGACAGACAATTTTGATCACACAACGCTATTCTGAAAGTCGGTCGAAAGTTTCAAAATACTTACAGGTGATTGGTCCGACACATTATGAAGAAGATTCTCTGTCAGGCGCCAAAGACGACGCGGATATTCTGAATTCTCCGCCAAATCTCTGCCGAGGTCTCGAAGATGGTCGTGCATTCTCAGACAGTTCTCACTGTCCACCTCCACCAGGCAATCTGTTTTGGAGATTCTGAAGACTCAACCATCCATCCCAGTCGGATCCATCCCATATTCTTATGGCAGTATCCCTGTTTTCTCCGATAAAGAAACAGGCAATTCTAAGAATATCTCCTTCTCTTTATCGAGAGCATCATAGCTAATTTTAAGTGTGCTTCGTACTTCGCTGGGAAGTATTTTAGAGATTGTGAGCAATTGCGCATTCCAATACCGTAAATCTTCTTCTCCATGAAGAAGCGCCCCAAGCACTTGAAGAGATAATGACAATCCGTCGCAGGCATCCAAAAACTTTTTAACCACTTCCTCAAATCCTACAACAGGATGGGGCTGGCCGAAGCATGCGAGCAAAAGAGCTCTTGCGAGTGCTCTCGATTGAGGCCTTTCACAGAGTAAACCCATGTCTCTTCAATACCCGAGTTTGTAAGCACATCCTTATTGCGAGATGTAACTAAAATTAAGCTATCTAGATGAATGGTATCTTTAAGTGGTGCAAATAATGCATCTAGTTGACTAATATTGTCAACATCATCTAAAACAATGAGAGCCCTTTCAGAATATGTTTTGAGCTTCTCTATGCCTTCATCAATGTTGTTTATTTGTACACTAGATTGATTCAGTTCCTTCAGAAGGCTACTCTGCAGGGAATGTAAATTACTGGATCTAACATCCAGTAAGAAGCAAATTTGCTTGTAATTTGATTTCTTGCGGTTGTAATTTTTTTTTAGCAAGCGTAGTTTTTCCGACCTCGCCAAGACGTACAATTCCCACAACTCTAGCCTTCTTTCTTTGCTGCTGCAGTGACAATGTCCTGTCCACATCTTGTATTTTTTCATCCAGGCCGGTTGGATATTTAGCGACATTCAAAGGTGTATGTAGTTTGGGAACTTTTTTCAGAACTCGTTGGACGACCTCAGAGACGAGCTGCCCCTCGTTACTGAATAATATTCACACAATAAAATGACCAGTAAGGAACACCTAATATACCTATAAATTCAGCAAATTAAAAGGTAAGAATAAGAGGGAGAAGTGGAAGCCCTTACCAGTTATACTTCTTTAATTCAAAACCGGATATTACTGAAACATCAGAAAGGGCCTTCCTCCATTCTCGTCTCGATAGTGTCCGAGTCATGTCGTGGCTTCTTTTTATTGGTTGCAGAATCGAATGTTGTCTTCTTTTGGAGCATGCATAGGTCTCGAGCATACCCTTCATTTTCGTCCCGCGTACATAAAAGGATACACCGGAGGATGCTCAGGGCTCGAGCATACACTCCATTTTCGCCCCGCGTCCACCGAAGTTCGCAAGGATTGACATGATAGAAGATCGGAATAATTGTTGAGCCCGACTCTAACATCAGGACGAGCTCGTTGAGACACCAAACTGAATTGGCATATCCTGGAGAAAAGATTGCTATGTGGACGGAGGCTGTTTGAATAGCCCCTTCGATTTGAGGATTCAGCTTCTATCCTCTTTGCAATTCTGGTCGGTCAAGAAAAACTGCTAATCCAAGATGTTTAAGGCGATGGTAGATATGGCTAGCGAGGCCTTTCTTTACGTCAGGACCGCGGTGACTTATGAATACATCATAGACACCGCTGTTGGTATTGCCATGGGAGAGGGATGTGGAGGAGGATGCGAAGGATGTAGCGTCACGAGGGGATGCGAAGGATGTGCCATTGGATACATAATAAGAAAGAAGCAAGATCAAATATGTTTTGCAGAGATCGGGAATGCTCAACCTCAATATTTTCGTCTGGATGATCAAGTCCAAAGAACACCCAGCTTCTATATCTCGTTAACAAAACAGCTTATATATCTCGATAATTTGTGAGCTTCTTATTTCGTTGGACAAACCAATTGGCGATATATATTGAACGAAGGAGAAGACATTGGTGGCAATTTCATAGTGCAGACGCGTCACCCCGTCGACCACATACTCTGCATCTCCACCTGGGAATCTTTTTACCAGTTTTTTTTATGCAAAACCATTAATGATGCAAAATAGCAGTAGGTAATTGAACCTGACATAAATAATTAAATAAATGTGAATACAACTATCATTAACGTAAAGAAATGTTTAGGATAGCTTATAGGTTTAAGTTCTTGGGATGCTGGTCATTCACCAATATAAATAAAGCAATAGGTTAAAGGTTCTATGAAATGATGATTTTTTCTAACAAGAGAAATTGTTGGATTCGTAGATCTGAAATATTATAGAATCCTAGTGTTTTGCGGTTTTTCAGCATGTTGTATCCATTTTGCATTTAAAAATGGATTTTGAACAACAAAAAATAGTGTTTCTTGTAAATTTATATCTTTTTATTTCGACTAAAAAAGTCATTTTTTAGAACAACTAACCAACTCCCATAAAAAAAAATGGTACCACAACCCTAAAACAATAAAATGGTCGTAATCATTAAACAACATAAATGAATGTAAGGAGGACTCTTTAAATCCTTGGATTCTAGCAAAGTCATTCTCATTCACCCAGGGAATCTTTGCATTTCTTGCATTTCACAAGGGACATATGTGTTGGGATATATTGAAATATTTTTGCATATTCATTATGCAAAATACTTTGTCATCGAGAATGATATTAAAAAATGGTAATCTCTCTTAAAGTGTTTCGGACAATTTAATATAAAAAAACCAAATCAATTGTAATTGTCTTTGAACATCACATGTTTACTGTAAGAAATATATATTTTATATTCGTTATGTAAAATAGTTGTCATTAAATATAATATAAAGAATGAAATGTTAAAATATGTACCTTGGATGGTAGCAAGTCATTTATCATTGAGTATAACATAAGAAATATATATATATATATATATATATATATATATATATATATATAAAATAGTTGTCATTAAACACAATATAAAGAATAAAATGTTAAAATATGTACTTTGGATGGTAGCAAGTCATTTATCATTGAGTATGACATAAAAAAAATGTCAATTATGAGTAAAATATCTTAAAAATAAGATCAATTGTAATTTTCTTTGAAAATCACATAATTATTGTGAGAAATATATATTTTATATTGGTTATGTAAAATAGTTGTTATTAAACACAATATAAAGAAAGAAATGTTAAAATATGTACCTTGGAATGGTAGCAAGCCATTTATCATTGAGTATGACATATAGAAAATGTCAATTATTAGTAAAATATCTTATTTATATTTATTATGGGTGGAGAAATATTAAGATAAATTTTAAGTTTTTGGACTACTCACAAAATAGTTGTCATTAATTATAATATAGAAATGTTATGACAACTTAAATTTTTGGGCTACTAAAAAATAGTTGTTATTGATCATAATATAGAAACGTTAGGATAACTTTATGCCCCTAAGATGCTAGTTAAAAATATGTTTTTTTTTTTTTTAACTAGATGCTAGCAAAATAGTTGTTAAAACAACTCTAAGGCCTTGGGATGGGATGGGATGTGATGTTAGCAAAATAATTGTTTTGACAACTCTAAGTCCTTGGGATGTTAGTAAATAGTTGTTAGGACACTCTTAAGTCCATGGGATGATGACTACTAGTTGTTTTTTTGTTTTTTTTACCAACATAAAGAAACATTAAGGCATCACATGTCCTTGGGATGCTCACC